>CM031243.1:361786191-361993047 GCA_018340775.1 Taxus wallichiana var. yunnanensis | reverse complement strand
TAATTGATTTATTTATTTCTAGATTTTGGAGAAACTTGTCACTGTAAACTAGTTGATCATGTATACTTGTTTCTTCCCAAAGACAAGACCACCCATGTGGGACATAAGTGCTTAACACTCTTTTCTCGTGTTGGGCGCTTCTTTCCCTAAACTAATTTTTGCCCAAGTCTTATTTTGACCATGTTTCTTAACTATTTTTTATTTTGATTTTTTGTTTACTAATATGTGTCTGATATTTGAACTCGCGCGAGAGGGTGAAATTATCACTCGATGATTGCCCCCAGTCATTTGGGGTACAAGATATGAACTAAGGTGAGCACGTGCCAAACAAGGAAATATGAAACTCGATGTGAACATCTGAAATAGAACTCCCGTAGGTGTGATAGGGAAATACACATGGCAATAACCATGGGGCATGAAAAACAATGGAAAACGCTATCCAACATTTTTAGTCACAAAAATCATGGTATGATGCAATAGAAAATAGTCAAAACACATAGTAACATGGAAAAGGACACAACAAGTAGCTGGTTGAATACATGGGACACCGGTTAGGATGTCACAAGACACTTGAAGCCTTCAATGCTACAAAAGGAAACACACAATCAAACATAGGGGATATCCCGTAAACAACCACAATCAAGATAGAAACATAGACATGATACAAACAAAGAAGATAACCATGGTTGGTGGTAGACCTACAATATAAATGCTAACTTATTAACATCTTAGAAAAATTGATAGTATGCCATAATGTATACAACTGAAAATAGGAATAAAATTAGTATATGTTACAATGATAGAACCTAAATATAGAGAAAATAGGAAAGGTATATGCCCCCATGACATTAGTGGTACTCTAGTGAGGAATGGTTTCAAACATCATACATCATGTAAGAACATGTATGTATCTTCATTCACCTCAAGAGTACCATGTGAATGCATATGTGTGTATGGAAAAAGATAGAGCATACTATGAATCAAAGTGACATAGTGAGCAAGGTGAAACATAAAATAGCATAAGTAAGCAAAAGTACATCCAATCAATATATAAGCTAGAATTTTTATTTTGTACAAATAGTAGAATGAAAAGGTGATGATTAGGAGAGAGGGAGAAAGGTTTCCCCTAGTGTATGTGTGAAAAGTGAGGTTCATGTAGGTAAGTGTGCCCTCCTCAGTAGTCGTATGAACCTAGAACAAGAGTGTGTCATTGGGTAGCAAGGGGGATAACACAAGAGCTACCAAAGAACAATGTCAACAAGAGTGAGGGGAAAACCCTATAAATTTCAAGATTACAACCGCATGAGTATTAAGTGTAATGAAATAAACAATAAGAGTGTGTTTAGTAGAAGAAACTAGAATAGGGAAACATTGGGCTTGTTGGAAATAGTGGAAAAAGTAAGTGCAAACATAAGGATCAATGTGTGATTCAATAGATGTGTAACATATGTAGTATTAGGAGGCTCATCAATATCAATAAAAAAATGGAGGGAGACACACAAGACTCGTCATAAGCAATAGGTGTAATTTGGAAATATTGGAAGCATTAAAGTTATATGTAGTAGCCCCTATGATCATAGACATAAATGTGGAAAGAAGGGAGCTGATTGCCCTCATATATGAAACAAAATGAGGTGTAGCCATAACATATGATTCATGCATAGAAGTTTGGACAATGAGTGAGTTAAGAGCATTAGGAATCAGATCAACACATTGTGTTCTTACTTGTGGTGAGGAGGTTGCAACAAGTGATGTAACATTGGAATCAGTAAGCATATGATCATTAGAAGTGCATTGAGAGTTGTGCCAAGAAATAGATTTGAAATCCATGGTCATGGTGACATTTTGAAGGGGGATATTAGTGTCTCCTAACACCTTAGGTATCATAGATCTATTAACCATCATATGGGACAAAGTTATAGATATAGGTAAGTGTGCAACAATATGTATTAGGATTGAACATCATGTGGATCAAAATGATACATATTGGGATGAGTATCAAGGGTGCCATTAGAAAGTTCATCATGTAAATCAATAACATTATAGTCCATCATAGGAGAATAATGATGTGCAATGTAATTAGTAACTTCATTATCATGTATGAGAGGGATATTACAAAAATTAGCAACATGAGATGTGGAATCTATTGTAGAACTATTTATGGAAAAGTGGGAAGGGCATGGGTAGAAAGAGTTACATGCATAGTATGTAAAAAGGAGGTATAGAAGGATATTATAATTGAGATTATTAGGCATAACATGACATAGAACATTAAGAGTGCAAGGGCCTACAATAATGGGTAGAGTGATTTCTCCCAACACTTGCTTAGGTGTGTTATCAAAGCCATAGATACATAGAGTAGATGGAGTTAGATCAACAACAAAAAGTCATATTTGATGGAGAAAGGAAATGTTGCATACATTAAGACCGGATCCATGATTAACTAAAGCATGCTTAAGAAGAACATTAATAATTTGAACTTGAATATACAATGGAGAATCATTGTCATCAATTGTATGACAAGTCGATAAGTAAGCCAAATAGACAAATAAATTTTTATTGAAATTGATGTTGATCAGAAAGCGACTGTTGTCAAATGAATAAAATGATCATATCTCAAAATATAATTTGAATTTTATAAAACAAAAAGAGGATTTTTTAATCTAATGATGTAAAATAAAACATCTCTAAGGGATTTTCTCAAAAGTGTGTATTTTTTGAATTATGCCTTAGTTACCAAAAAGTGTAATTTTTAATTTCCAAAAATTGTACAAAACATTAGGGAAAACAAAAAGATGTTTTCATTAAATATGTAAAAATTAAAAATAACCTCAAAGGAATTTAAAAATAGATTTTTATGCTCGAGATATGAAACAAAATGTGTTTTGAAAATTGGAAGCCCTAGAAAGTGACCTCAAAGGGTAGGATGAAACATGAAACCCTAAGAATGTTTTTGCAGATATGATTTATGATAGGTGATAGATAAAAATAGGTTTGGTTTGAAGATAAGATGCAAATATGAACCCTAAAACAAGCGGCATTTTGGTTTGGAGAAGAATGGATCTGTGAAGAACATGCACGAGGATTGGGTTCACTAAATGATTTTATAGAAATTAAATTTTAATTAGAGGACTGAGATCAAATGAATGCAATAAGCAACAAACAAGATCAAGCATGCAATAAACAATCAAGTGTAATAAATAGTGAGATAAGAATGACTTAGCTTGTAGATCCTGGAGATTTGGGTTGATTATGGGTTAGGAAACATACTTTGAGAAGGATGGATCCGATTTATGTATGCTCTATCCGAGAAACTAGGATTTGGAGCCTATTTGTATAGGATCGACTAGATGAGGATAGGACTACCTAGAGCAAGTGTTTGAACCCGGGCGCCGGTGTCCCGGCAAAACTCTACTTCGATCTTTTTAGGGTATGAAATTGTCTTCTTCCTTTTGCTCTACGTCGTAGCCTGCTTAACTATAGGGTTTTAATGTCACACCTGAACCTGCAAAAGAAACCTTATATACCTACACAAGGTTTAAGAAAATATTATATGTAATAAATAATGCATATGCTTGAGTAGGACAAACCTCGATTGGTTATATGTAATAAATAATGCATATCCCTTGTTCCATTCACACCAAGATAACGAGATGCAAATATTTTCTCCCAAGATGAATATTTGTGATTTTTTTTAGAAATAACCCCTCATATGTAGTGAATAATGCAGCCCAAATGTAGTCGTTACTCTTTCCCCAAGTAGTAGATAGTAAGTAATAGCCCAAGTTGTTTAGCCCTAATAATAGTAAGTCATGTATATATATGATTCCCCTTGTTTGAATTTAGTCATTAACAACCAAAAATGCTGACCCAAATTTATAAGAAAGGTTTTAGAAAATATTAAAAATAATAATGTGGAAATTTAAATTTGAGAAAGGATGGAAAAAGGATAGAAGTGCCCAAAGGGGATAGTAGCGCCTGGGTCCTCTTGTCCATAATGGGCGGTACTTTTCGGGATGCTTAGAGGATATAACAGAAAATACAAAGTTGTTTCAAATGTTTTCCAATGTCTAAAAGTAAAGTGGTCATCTGAGAAAAGCAAATGTCAAGAGTATCAAAAGGCATATATCAATTTAAAATAAAAACAAGTGTTGTTTATGTCTAGTTTTCTTGCTTAGGAATCTTGCATATAATGACATACTTAAATGTGTGATGTAAATAGAAAGTGTTTGATTTCGTGACTACAATTACCAATGATGCCTATAGGGACTAATTTAGCTTCCTTGACATAACTTCCCCTAAAAGGTAATGTTTTTCGCCATCGAGCCCCTTGCAGCCTCTTGACCTTGTAGCCCCTCGTGACATATCATGCGGATTTCAAAAACATACTACGGGACTATGGACTCTTTCTCCACCACTGCGACAAGTCCTTTATACCTATACTTAGGTGACATCAACATTCAAACCACCATTACATTGGTCACTCCACACCATTATAGCGTGCCACCTTTATCCCTTTCACTCGCTTATTTACGACATCAAAACCATTATAAGATCGATATTATTCTTTTTAAAGTATGTTTTAGAGTTTATTTCAAAAAATGCTTAAAATAAAACAATAGGTTTAACTTTCTAATTAAAGGTTCAATGTATAACCTCATTATGGAATCTTTATTCACATTTTTTCAATAATTATATTAAGTGATTTGAATATTTAAAACTCAAACTGCCAAACGAGGAGAGGTTTACTTTTTAAAATATATTTAAACTGTGTTATTAGGTACCCACTATAGTATTTTTATAATATAATAATTATTTAATTACAATGTACCCTCTTACGTTGACTTTTGCACTACAATTATTGTTTCCATTGTACACAATGAAATTATTGTTGCATTATTATAATTATGTTGTGAGATGGCAACTCCATTTTATGTTGTTCCCTTTATAAGGGTGTCACTCAATATTTAATTAGTGTTATTCTTCATTTTGTGTTTTTGTTAGTCTTAGGTGGAAACTATATATCTTTGTATTACTTTGTCTAAAAATACTTACTTAAGTTCATGGGGAAATGAATATATGTATACGTGTGTTTATTTTTGAATATTTGAGTGACGTTGAAGATATATTTTTGTAAATATTACTATCATTTTGATACATTTTTATCTTATTGTAACAACCAAAGATTTTTTTGGCCGTGTATCGGAAGTTAATGTCGAGTTCATGTCTCCTACATTCCAATGTATGTGGTCGATATTTTATTAATAATATTTAAAGTTATCATATTTTCTAAGGCCTTTACAATATGTGTGAAATTTATTCTTAGTGTAGCATCATTTTTTGTTAAGTATTTTCTATTTTCACGACACTTAATTTTTTTACGTTGTATTAGTTGATTGTCTATGTTATGAAACACATAATAATATAATTGCGGTAGTCCATATATAGAGAGAGAGAGGGGGGCGGGGGAGGCCCAAATATAGATATAGAAGGCGGGCCCATAAACTTAAAAATCCATTAAAAAGACAAACTTTCTAGGTTGGACGGAAATTAAGACACATTTAATACTCAACAAATATTGCATTAAATAGGACAATCATTTGTATTAATTATTAATATCTAACTTTTTCTAGTTACACAATTAGAAATTAATTTTACTCTAAATATTAGTGTGTTCATAAGGCCAATTATGGCCAATCGAAATGGAAATGTTAAATAAAATTTAAATTAAATTAAATTAAATTTGATTTATCTACAAACTTTAAAGACTAATTTTGTTAAATGTGTATATGTTTGGACAACCTCACAATCTATGTTTACATGTTAGTGTATTGTCATTGTCAAGCTAACCATCTTCCTAGGCTTTGCCTATTGGAACCACCTTTGAATCCACTCGTGTTGTTCTCACCTTGTGTTGCACATGAGAGTCTCTATTGGAAATATAATTGAATGTGAAAATATGGCTCTCACAAGTTAATGTATTCTTATATAACCTATGAAATGGACAAGATATTTTTGTTATCGAAACTTTTAGTAGATAATACTTGTCCAAAAAATCCCATTGTTAAATTTTGGGTCTCACATTAGAATGAAAACTCCGTACAATTTTAAGTGCCTTATAAAAAATAGCTCCAAATGATTACAAGTCCAATGTTTTGATTGCCAATTGGTATCATGAATAACAAAAATAATAATGATTCGATTTTTTTCGTTTATTGTTGGAAGGAATAGTAACATACATAGGATATGGACTGTTGTTCTCAATATCAATTTTTTTGTCATATGTCTTTCACGTAATCCTTGGTCCCTTTCTACTTCAAGATGTTCTTACAAATGACATGTAGTCTATATGTGACTTTATTAGAAGAAAAAAGAATCTAGGATCATAGATGGTAGAGGATGGATTTGAACTATTAACGAATTTCAATTGAGCTTACCATCTCCTTGGATTTTCCAATTGTGTCCCCTTCGAACCCTTTTACATTGTTTTGGCCTCATGTTACGCGTGACATGATTCGTTTAAAATATAGTCGAAGGTGAAAATTATCAAGCCTTTTGCCAACAATTTTATTCATCATTTCATTATTGAATACTTCCAAAATTTGTCACTTCTTTCTTCGATGTTTCGACATAATTGTGAGAAACATTTAAGTAGCATGAAATAAAAGAATGGTGTAAATATTTCTCTAAATACTTGTATTCTTTTGTTTCACATGAAAAACCATATGTTATTGATGTTTTAAGTTCACAAGAAAAAATCTTAGCTAGGAAGAAGATGAATAAAGTCGCAAGTTTCACTGAAAAAATAAGAAAATAATAAGATCAATGCTAGGTGGTTTGTTCAAATGCTGGTAATGACAACACAATCAATGAAAATTTCAGCTTAAGCATGTTGGAAGAACAATGACTGAGAGGGAGGGGGTGAATTAGTCCTTTTAAACATTTACTTTAGTTGTCTTAAGTTGCATACACCATTCAAAACATCAAATTAACATATATTAACCAATGAGAGCATATTAAGCATGAATAACCATACACATGAACAAGAGAGTACACAAGAACACTAGATATAAAGTGGGAAACCCTTAAGGGGAAGAAAACCCACTAAAACTTTTGAATATATTACTCAATTCAAAAAGACTTGTGTGAATATTACACATCACACAAGATTTCTTTAGTGAAACACCCACTTCACAAGGAGCACCAACCCATATTTAGTATAAAACCCACTATACAAGGAGGATACAACCCCCCAAGATGATAAAACACCCACTAACCAAATGATGATGAAGATCATTGATGATTTTTTTCTCAAACAACTGATTGTGATCACAAGATTAGCTCATACACCTCAAAAACCTCTCAAACAACTCTCTCTCCTTCTTCGCTCAATCTTGCTCCTTCATATGATGATTAGGTATAATGACCTTGAATACCTTCTACTCTTCCCTCCTCACCTTCTCATGCTTCTTCTTAACTCTTCCTTGGAGCCCTCTAACACTCTCTTTCACCTCCTCTAGCTCACTCACAACTCTTTTCTCTACACTTATCATAATGAGTAAATATAACATGTCTTGTATGACTAATGATTATACAACCATATAGTCGGCCAAGACCAATACGGTCAGTCATAGGTAACATAAAAAAACTCCAAATACTCATATAAATCACACAAATATACCTTATAGGTCAACATTAGGCCCATCGACACAATCTAGCACACAAGGCCTAAAATATAGTCTTCAACTCAACCAAATGCTTCTTCGACTCTAAGGGCATATGAAGCTACATAATGACTCCAAAATCTCCAAAAATTTAAGCCACACCATTTCAAAACCTTCTACAATCTCGGGAACATATGCACCATCCATCAACACTATGTCACCATCAAATAGGATTGTGTCCTACTCATTCTGAGCACCTCAAAAAATCGGCTTCAAAGATGAAGACCAAGCTTCAACTTATCTCCTCAACCATGGAATGTAAAGACTCAATGGAAAACCATTGACTCAGAAACACCGATCTAAGATCTTCTCGAAATTGTTGCAGTCATTTTTAAAGCGTGGGGAAAAATTATACGACTCAACGGCATGACTTGTTTTTGGAAAGCGGAGCTCGTTTGCAAAAGTTATAGCCCGCTGAAATTTTTGGGCAACTGGCGAATTTTGGGGTTTTTGTGCAGGTTGGACGTGTGCACGCTCGCCAAGTGTTGCGATCGTATTGCGACACGTGGACAAATTGTGTGACGTATTAAAAAAATGGGTTTTGGAACGCCGGTCTTGGACACTCGATCTCGGACAAATGGACCCCGCTATTTTCTGGCTGGGGGCCCTCAGCCAGGTTCGACACACTCGATTTAGGAGGGGTGCCTTGGCCTCCTTCTCATTTAACCATTCAACCAACTGTGTATATAAACCTCTATATTTTCTATTGCGCCATGCATGTGGGATATTGGGCATGCTTGATTTAAATTATCCACGCCTTTTAAACTTCCTTGCATTTTCCACGCCTATATTTAATCATTTCCAAGCATATATTAAATTTTCCATGCCTATATTAAACTGTCCAAGCATATATTAAATTATCCACGCCTTATTTTGAACTGTCCACCTTTTTAGGGATTTAGGCGCCTAAAAATACATGCCATGCGCCACCAAATGCGCCCCCAAAGTCAAAGCGCCTATTATATAGGCTTAGGTGGCTTCCTTGCCACTTGAAATGCGCACCCTCCATCTATTTTAAACTATAAGATAAGTTTCCCAAGCGCCCAATGTGGGATTTTATTCCCAAAGGATAAGCCAAAGGGAATGGAACTCGGGTGGAGGTGGTAAAAGGATATGCGCCCAGCCATCAGACCAGGAGGCGCACAAACAGTATAAATAGGGTGATATTTTATTTGTAATGCATTCGGACTGTGTAGAAATATTGTATTGCTCATATCTTGAGCTAACGGTGGAATTTGAAGGAGATGTAAAAGGCAACCCCTGTTATTTTCGACAGAGGAAGACTGTGAGAAGGTCTAAATTTTGTAGAATTCTTTGTAAAGGATTATTTTCAAGATTTTAATAGATCGGTCCCATTCAACTGGACTGGAGACGTAGGCCTCAAGCGCCGAACTCCGTTATCAATTCTCGCGTCACGTTGCTGGTGAATTCTCTTCATTTATTTCTGTATTTGCACAGTACTTGCAGTTTTTATTCTTTTATTAAAAATACAAAAAGAAATAATGCACAAATTTAAATCGAAAATCAATACAAAGCAAGAAAAGTGTGTGTGCACAATTGCTAGTTAAATTTGGTTTTCAGATCATTGGTATCAGAGCTGGTTTTGACTGATTTTTGGTTCAGTCTAACGTGTTTTGGATTGCAAGTTGTGTGTTTTGGATGATAACAAGGTCTCGATCTAAGAAGGGTGAAGGAGAATTAGTTGAAGGAGATCCCAAAATTGGTACCAGACGATCTCGAAGTCCGACAATGGAGGATCGAGAGGAAGTGGAACAAAATTTTCGTCAATCCTTCCAACAGATGAAGGAAATGGTGGAAGAAATGTACCAAGAAAGGAAAAGGGAAAAGGGGACTAGAGAAGGTAAGAAAGAAGAAAGCTCTAGTTCTGACATTCCAAAAAGAGACTCCTTAAAATCTGATTTTCTTTCATTAAAGTTAGATATCAAGTTTGAATTGCCTATGTATACTGGAGAGCTAAATGCAGAGAAGTTGGATAAGCTGGGTCAAGCAAATAGAAGTATATTGCGGGGTTAGAAAATTGTTGATGATGAAGCAAAGATTCATCTGGCAACTCTTCGGATGGGTGGAACCGCACTCATTTGGTGGGAGAGTAAGCTTCAGGAAGTGGAAGAAAACAAAGGTAAAGAAATCACTTCTTGGTCTGAATTTGTTTCAAATCTTAGGCAACAATTTTATCCTCTTGGTTATAAGCAACAAGCTATGATGGATTGGCAAACATTAAGACAAACTAAGGGACAAAGTGTTCAAGAATACACACAAGAATTTAGGAAAAGGGCTCTAACTCTGGGAATTTCCCTAAACACAGAAGAAACATTGCTCAAATATATTGGTGGATTGCATAGTTATCTAAGGCATATGATACTTGTTTTAGGTACTACTAATCTTGATGCAGTATGTGTTCAAGCAACCCATCTGGAAGCACGAGGGAAAATGACAAAGGAGTCCTCTTTCTCTTCTTTTAATCAGAAGAACAAGCAATCTGAAGGAAAAGGTTCGAAAGAACAAGGAAAAGGAAAGGGTAAGCATAAAACAAACTCTACTGTTAAGAAGGAAGATGAAAAACCATTTTGCAATCATTGTAAAAAAAACCATGATGAGTCTAAATGTTGGAAATTACATCCTGAAAAGAAGCCCAAATGGATGGTTAAGAAAAGAAAGGAAAAGAAAACAAACAACTTTGTAGTGCATGATCTTGGTTACGATTCGGGTGATGAAACCAAAATCACGGCTATGGGTTTCTGGTAAGTCCACTCTTTCAATTTCCAACAATAGCGTTTCAGATGTTGCATCTTCTTCTAGTAAAAAAAGTACACCTGACGATAAGAAAAGAAATGAGCTTTTCCACATTAGAGTAATTTCAAAGCATACAAAAATTGATACTCTTTTTGATAGTGGATCTCAAGCTAATTTGATTTGAGAGGAGGTTGTTAAAAACTAGGACTCAAAACTACACCACATCCTAAGCCTTATCCTTTGAAATTTGGGTTTGTGATGATGCAAAAGCTGCGAGTAACTAAAACTTGTACTTTCAGATTTGCCATTACGAGAAAGTTTATTGATGAGGTTGAATTGGATGTAGTTCCTTTGGATATTTGTGGGGTGGTTTTGGGAAGTCCTTATTTGTATGATCGTAAAGCAATCTTCTATAGGGAAGAAAATAAATATTTGCTTGTAAAGGATGGAATTGAGTTTATTATTAGAGCTCATAGTGAAAAGAATAATCTATCCTTGGTATTGCAGAGTCAAATGAAAAGGCTTGTAAATTCAAGCAAAAGTTTTGTGCTCATGGTGGTCAAAGCCAAGGAAAAAGAAAATGAAATGGCTTTTGAGACTTGCGATCTAAAACATAAGGATGAATTGGTAAAAATTGTTTCTCAATTTGATGATGTTTTCAAGGATCCACTGAGGTCTACCTCCCAAAAGAGGGTTGACATGAGATACGATTGCTTGAGGATGCACCTCTTTGATATCGGAATGTACGGGTTGTCGGTAGTAGAGAGCGAGGAAATCAAAGAGACAGGTAATGGAACTTTTGGCTCAAGGTATAATTCGTCCAAGTACATCCCCATGTGGTTCACCAATTATATTGGTTCCCAAGAAGGATGGCACTTGGCGAATGTGTGTTGATTTCCGTGCTTTAAACAAGATTACTATAAAGAATCGTTACCCTCTTCCTAGAATAGATGATTTACTGGATCAATTAAGAAATGCAATTTATTTCACTAAGTTAGACTTAAGAAGTGGTTATCACCAAGTAAGAATTGCAGAAGGTGATGTTTGGAAAACTACTTTTAAAACGAAACAGGGATTGTTTGAATGGTTAGTGATGCCTTTTGGTTTGTCGATGCGATGCCGTGACATTCATGAGAGTTATGAATGAAATTTTTAGACCATTCATTGATAATTTCGTTATTATCTACTTAGATGATATTCTTATTTTCAGTAAATCATGGGATGAACATATTAAACACATCCAGAAAGTCTTAGATGCACTAAGGAGAGAGAAATTGTATTTGAAGATGTCAAAATGTGAATTTGGAAAAACATCTTTAATTTACTTGGGGTATATTGTAGGAAATGGAGAATTGAAAATTGATCCTGCAAAAATAGAGGTTATTGTGAAATGGCCTAGACCCACAAATGTGACGGAAGTTAGAAGTTTTCTAGGTGCAGTTCAATACTGGAGGAAATTTATTGCTAACTTCTCATATATTGCATCTCCGTTGCATGCTTTGACAAGTATTAAACAGGTCTTTCAGTGGGGAGGAAAACAACAAAAAGCATTTGACACCTTTGAAAGAGAAGATAAGTACCGCTCCGATCTTGGCACTTCCGGATTTACAACATTCATTTGAGATTGAGACGGATCTAGTGACTACTGCTGATAGGGGCAGTTTTGATGCGGAACAAGCGACCGGTGTGTTACCATTCGAAACCTTTCAAGTGCGGTAAGAAACTATCGACTTATGATAAAGAGTTGTATGCTTTGGTTCAAAGTGTTAAAAAATGGAAGCATTATTTAATGGGAAAAGAAACAATTATCCATACTGACCATCAACCGCTTCAATATTTACAAACACAAACCAAATTGCAGCAGTCTAGACATTTCAGGTGGATGGGATTTTTGCAACAATTTCATCTTGTAATCAGGTATAAAAAAGGTATTCAAAACAAGGTTGCCGACATGTTGTCCAGACCACCAGTGGTAGTAGCATCTATCCTTTTACAGCATAGTTCTTTGGCTCATGTTAGTTACAAGGAACAATATGCAAATGATGTTGATTTTAGAGAAGTGTATGAGGATTTAGTAAGTGGGAAACAAGTAGGAGAAAAAGATTATCATTTGCATGAAGGATTGTTATATCATTCTGGAAAACTTTGTATTCCAGAAAATGAGCGTGTGCATATGATTAGGGAAGCACATACTTCTCTTATTTCCAGGGCATTTTGGTGTAAGTAAAACAGTTGCACATTTACAAAAATATTGCTATTGGCCTAGAATGCATGACATGTAAACCGCTATATTAAGGGGTGTGTTCTTTGTGCCACAAGTGCAAGCCAAGTAGTGAAATTAGGACTTTACACTCCTCTTCTGTTCCAACACGGCCTTGGGAAAGTGTTTCCATGGACTTTGTAGGAGGCTTGCCCATGACACGGAGAAAACATGATTACTTATATGTGGTAGTGGACAGATTTAGCAAAATGTGTGTGTTGGTTCCATGTACTAAACAAATAAGCTGGTGAGGAAGCTGCACATTTATTCTTTCGGTTTGTTTGGGTTCATTTTGGTTTACCTACTTCAATCATATCGATCGGGATTCTAGATTTCTTGGGAATTTTGGTCAGCATTGTGGGGGTTTATGGACACAAAGCTGAAAAAAGCCTTTGCTTTTCATCCACAGGTGATGGTCAAACAGAGGTTGTAAACCGCACGGTGGTACAATTACTTAGGGGCTATAGTAACAAACATCCTAAATTGTGGGATGAACATCTTTATTATGTGCAACATGCTTATAATCGTGCCTTACATTCTTCTACTTTGAAGTCTCCATTTGAGACTTGTTATGGTTATCTGCCTAATTCTCCATTAGATATATATTATGGACATGAAAGCTGTTGTTAATGGTGCAGTGATTACGACAAGGCTAAAAGATTTGTGCGAGAGAATACAACGAGTTCATCGGTATGTCCATGAACAATTGGAGAAGAGCCGAGGCTAAGTACAAAGCTAGGCATGATAAACATAGAAGGCCCGATCACAAGTTCAAAGTTGGTGATTCGGTTTGGCTTCACATCAGCAAAGAAAGATTGCGCGGTGAAGGTAAAAAATTGAAACCTATACGGTATGGTCCGTTCCAAATATTGGAAAAAATTGGTAACAACGCTTTCGGTTAGATTTACCTCCATATATGCAAATCTACTCGAGTTGTAAATGTTGAGAATTTAAGATTGTATGACACCGCCTATGATTATTGATCATGATGATTCTAACATAATGCCTTCCATTGATGATTTTGCTCCTGAGTATCTTGATGAGTTGCAGGAAGACATCATTTTGGACAGGAAAGTAAGAACTTCGCGAAGAGGTGATATTGAGTATCTTCGTGTTGGGTTCAAAGGCATGCATCAGAACAAGGCAAAATGGATGGAACCGGAAGGTGAGGGAGAAATACCCTCACCTATTCACTGATTAGGTTGACTTTTGGGGTCAAAAGTTTCTCGGTGGGAGGAATGATCAGAGGATCCTCACGAGAGAAACACCGATCTAAGATCTTCTCGAAATTATTGCGAGTCATTTTTTAAAGCGTGGGGAAAAATTATACGACTCAAGCGGCTTGACTTGTTTGAAAGCGGAGCTCGTTTGCAGAAGTTATAGCCCGCTGAAATTTTTGGGCAACTGGCGAATTTTGGGGTTTTGTGCAGGTTGGACGTGTGCACGCTCGCCAAGTGTTGCGATCGTATTGCGACACGTGGACAAATTGTGTGACGTATTAAAAAAATGGGTTTTGGAACGCCGGTCTTGGACACTCGATCTCGGACAAATGGACCCCGCTATTTTCTGGCTGGGGGCCCTCAGCCAGGTTCGACACACTCGATTTAGGAGGGGTGCCTTGGCCTCCTTCTCATTTAACCATTCAACCAACTGTGTATATAAACCTCTATATTTTCTATTGTGCCATGCATGTGGGATATTGGGCAGGTTTGATTTAAATTATCCACGCCTTATAAACTTCTTTGCAATTTCCACGCCTATGTCTAATCATTTCCATGCATATATTAAATTTTCCACGCCTATATTAAACTGTCCAAGCATATATTAAATTATCCACGCCTTATTTTGAACTGTCCACCTTTTTAGGGATTTAGGCGCCTAAAAATACATGCCATGCGCCACCAAATGCGCCCCAAAGTCAAAGCGCCTATTATATAGGCTTAGGTGGCTTCCTTGCCACTTGAAATGCGCACCCTCCATCTATTTTAAACTATAAGATAAGTTTCCCAAGCGCCCAATGTGGGATTTTATTCCCAAAGGATAAGCCAAAAGACATGGAGGAATGGAACTCGGGTGGAGGTGGTAAAAGGATATGCGCCCAGCCATCAGACCAGGAGGCGCACAAACAGTATAAATAGGGTGATATTTTATTTGTAATGCATTCGGATTGTGTAGAAATATTGTATTGCTCATATCTTGAGCTAACGGTGGAATTTGAAGGAGATGTAAAAGGCAACCCCTATTATTTTCGACAGAGGAAGACTGTGAGAAGGTCTAAATTTTGTAGAATTCTTTGTAAAGGATTATTTTCAAGATTTTAATAGATCGGTCCCATTCACCAGGACCAGGGCGTAGGCCTCAGCAGCCGAACTCCGTTATCAATTCTCGCGTCACGTTGCTGGTGAATTCTCTTCATTTATTTCTGTATTTGCACAGTACTTGCAGTTTTTATTCTTTTATTAAAAATACAAAAAGAAATAATGCACAAATTTAAATCGAAAATCAATACAAAGCAAGAAAAGTGTGTGTGTTCAGAGATAAGATATAATGAATCAAGACAAGATATTGGTATTTCTTATAAATTTCACGAAAGAACCTTCTTTGTCCTTATACCTGTCAAGCATGTTAACTTATGACCTCATCATTGCCAATAAAACTGACCTAAAGGACTCAAAAAAATCATGGATCATGTCACATTGGATGTATCTGACACCATCATAGTTATTAGACATATCTTCTTAGGAAAAACATGCCCAAGAACCACCTTTCATCATGATTGTAAAAAACTACCAATTTAGGCCTGAAAACTAGTCTTCACTTTTGGACCTATTTAGAACTCCAAATGGATCTAAAATGGTATAAAATCATTTAAACATTTATCCTAGCTTCCCTTAACCTAGAACACCAATTTAGACAATATGTCAATGGAAAACGTGAGAGCAAATCAAAATTTCTGAAGACATGCAATTTTAAGTGGGCTCCACCTCTGTCAAGACACCAAATCACCATCATCAGAAATATGGAAGAGTCCTTTCCATCCTAGAATCATTACATTTTAAAATCTAATGATATTTGAGCTCATACAAACAATTTTTCCTTCATCGCTCTTGAACTAGGGTTTTGGTAGGGTTTTGACCATCTTAGCTTCTTAGTGATTGTTCATAAAGCACAGGACATCATTTCACCTCATTATTTTTAAAAAAATTCTTAGCTCCATGCCCAATTATCAATGAAAGGCTCAGTTGCCATTCAAACTTTTCACATTCCAACCAACATAAAATATCTCATATTGAGCTAGAAAACACACCTTCTTGAGCTTAGTAGTGCTAAAAACATCATATCATGCAAAATTATCAACATACAAACCTGAAATTTTGCCCACATATTTAGGAAAACCTCATAAAATTCTCCAAATGATAATCTAATCATGCTTGGATCTACACCATCTCAACCAATCTCACTTTCCTAGCTAGGTCATGGAATTAGGTCTAGTTTAGACCTAGACAAAGTAGGTTAACACTATACATGTGCTTCAAATCCCTTAAAAATACCTAACATATTTGAGACAACATGTCTCACTCCTCTACATGCCCTCATGGGCCCACATACCTCTGTAACTAACCTTCATGCTCCATTAGGCCACCAAGCACCTAGACTAGGTCTAGATGTAGACCTACAAACCATGCTTAAACCCTGCAATCACCTTCGAGTGTTGAGTGTCTCATCACTCTATCAACATGCTCTCCATGCCTTTACCATGCTTCAAAGCCTTCATGCATCTCTATCCTTCATATGCCAACACCCATGTTGACTAGACCTCCTGATTAGGCCTACTTGACCAAACAACTCTCACCATTTCCACTCTTGCAATCATGTCACTACTTATCTGCCCATGTCATCATCAATACAAAATTCCTCTTGCACTTCTTGTCATCAACCTTTTTCATTAATGCCCTTGCACCTTTTACATCAATGACAACACCAACACATACATGCCAACAATCCCCCTTTGTCATTGATGGAAAACAACATGGTTCTTCTCCCCCTTTTTACATTAATGAAAAGCACATACCTGTAACACTTAGTATTTATCTTCAACACCATATTAGGACCACCTCTTGGTTGAAATCATCAACCAAAAACATCAAAAAAGATCAAGGTCATGTTATTCTTTTCTTAACATTGTTTTGGCTACATCATATCATGAGAGCATATTAGCTCCCCTAGGTAGATGCACATCATAGCTTACATAAATACATACTTGATTATGAGAAAAACATCATGCTTGAATCATCTTGAGTCCTAGAACAGTTGGAGACACCCAAACTGCCCCGACTTGATCTGCTATATACAGACTAGAAACATCTTTTAGTACCAAGATCCCTAAAGCTCCCCTTAGACCAAACTTGCCAATTTTCTCTTTGCTACATGAGAATACTCAGCATATGAAACATCACCTTATTTCCCCCTTGATAACATACTATAATTTATAAATTGATAATGCAAACATAAGAGCACATACCTTGAACAATTTCCATGGAGATAGGTCATATCCAACACCACAGTCCTGAAGCAACTTTTAGTGTTCTTTGCCTTCTTTTCATGATATCACAATTGTTTGAGCATATGACTAACTCCCCATTTTAGTATGCCTACAACAATAAAAAAATCTACCTAACTATCCCTTCTTGACACCTTAGACACCTGATTGAGGATTATTATCAGCTCTCCTTATCTTATGAAGTCTTCATACACCTGTTACTCATCATTACAATACTCAATAACATATTGTACCCTATCATGATGCATACTTCAAACATACTTGACTGGAAACACTTCTAGCTTCACATCCTTATAATAATGAGCACTTAAGATCCCCCTCTCCAAATCATGTAATCATACACAACACCATGAAGCTTCATACATAGGTAGTAACAAGATATGCTTCCCCTTACTACAAATTACCTCTTCAAAGATAAACTCAGAAACATTCCTTATCTTTTGATGCATCTGCACAATCTCCATAAACCTTCATCAAGATTCAAACCTTCACTCTAATCCTGTATAGCCTTAGCAGATCATCTTAACATACTTCACTCTTGTGTGAGAAACACTACGACATAAGCATCCACCTATAGATTTGAAACAATGTTCATCAACTAAAGAACTCACTTTTGATTTTCATAGACCTATCAATGCTTAACATTCTTCATACTATCTTCATGATGCATGATCACACTTGATACATCTCAAAATATGAATCAAGGACTGAGACACAATGTATAGAATCAATCAAAACATAACCATACCTAGAAAACAACATTACACCTTGCATTTGATGGTTTGATCAAGTCATCATACAAAATGAATGAATTTATTCTTCATGAATCCATCAACCTTGCTATATGATAGAACTTGAACTAACTCCTAAGTAGATTAGAGACCTTCAAGAACCCAATGAAAACATCTTGACATCATGACTGCACTCCTATAGTGTCACACTTCAAACCATTCAAGCTCCCCTTAACACCATGCTTTCATATAGATGATAAATGTCTCTAAGAATCCTAGTAGAGACATCCTACTACATGAGGAGTCTAGAAAAAAAAAATTGAGGAGGTTCTATGACCTATTTGGCACCTATGACTCATATTTTCCTTCTTTCTTTTGATTAGTAATTTGTGAACCTTATTGTTTCTATTCAACTAATTATTTAGGAAGAATGCCATGATTTAATATTGGTTCCCATATAGCTTGCATTTCCTCTTCTCCTACACTCTAGAGCCGAAACCTCTTGGTTTTCCTTGAAGGACCATAAAAATAGTTTCTAGAAATATGTCCAACATTATTGCAATTAAAACATACAATTTCACTCTTACCTCTAGGAACTTCATCTCTCCAATTTTGACTAGATGATTCATAAAGGTAGTATCTAGCAGTGTGACCTTTCTCATGACAATTATAACAAGTAATGTTCCTTGAATGATCATCTCTACTATCTCTCCATGGATGATCATCTTGACTATCCTTCTACACTCCTTTTCTCTATGCCCAAAACCATTGCAAGTATAACAATATCCATTGAAATATTTCTCATACCTTGATGCATTGGGATGCCTTATAAACTTTGTTTTCACATTTCCTTTGAAGTTTCTCTCTTTTGATCTTCTTTGGTACTTGGACCTTCAATCTCCTTACTCAAAACAATTTCTTCTTACATCACTTATTTTCCCTTGATGTCTTCCTTGAACCTAGACCTGTCCTATCTCATGCATATATTTGATTGTCCAAGAGATCATCAAGATCCTTGGAGATCTTCTCAAAATTCTGGAATGAATTAGCCTTGTTAACTACTTCAGACAACTCTTCCCTTAGAAAGATCACTTATTCTTCAAACTTAATGCATTCTTCCTCTTTGGATTGTAGGCTTGTAGTCATAGAACTCATATGTATCTCTAATTGTTTGATTGTCACATCAAAGTTTACTGGTTTTAGACCAATGTTTTCCTCAAGATCATGAATATTTTCTTCATATGCTTTGAATTATGCTCTTAACTTATTTTTACTCTTCTCATCATACTTTAACTCTGTTTGAACACACATTAGTTTAGTTTCTTGGTCTTCTTATTCTTCTTCTTCTTCTTCTTAATAATGCATGCAAGAACATCTAAACAATATGGAGTCTTCAATTTTAGACTCTTAGCATCCTTGGCCATAAATAATACTTCATCACCTACATCACCATGGTCAGACTCAAAATCAAATTAGAAACACCGTCATTTCTACTTACCTTAGATGAGCAACAATATTCTTTGGAGTAGAAAATTTTCTTAGACTTATTCTTGTTTTCAAACATCTTGAAATTCTTCTTGCCCTTGTTAGACCTGTGAGTCCTCTTGTCATGATATTCATCATGCTCTTCATCATCTTCATCCTTGTGCTTATGAGGGAATTGTTGGCAAAATGACCTATTTCACCACAATTAAAACATTTAAAAGGAAATTTACCCTTGTACTTACCTGAACCAGGTTTCAACCTTCTAGAAAACATTTCAATCAGTTCATCATCATCAATCTCGAGCATCATCATCATCATCATTAGTCTTCTTATCCTTTGAATTCTTCTTATCCTTGAAAGAAACCTCCTTCTTGATAGGTTTTGAGTCAATGGTCCTCATCTCATAGGTTGTCAAAATGCCATGGAGCTCATCCATCAACATGACACTCAAATCCTTAGCTTCCTCAATGGTAGAAACTTTAGGATCAAACTTGGGAGTGAGAGATCTCAACACCTTTTCACCACTACTTCTTCTTTCACCTCTTCACCTAAACCTTTGATGATGTTGACAACTTGATCAACTCTGAGTAGATAAGAAACAATAGATTCTTCTTCCTTCATCTTTAGGATTTCAAATTGATTCTTGTATGTCTAGAGATTTTCTATATTTACTTTGGAATATCCTTCATAGATGACCTTAATCTTCTCCCACATTGATGTGGAATGCATAACCTTGACAAGTTTCGATTCTACCGTGCCAAATATTGGATCGACCACGATCCCGCATAACAGAAAACAAAGTCAAAAGGTAGACAGAAAAGGGCCTCAAAATTGGCTAAGTATAAAGGTGTAAGCGGAGAATGCCAAGTGTCAGTATGGTGTTGTTCAAGAGGTGAATCAAGAAAGGGGTAAAAGTTGCAAAATGGCCCGTAACTCCGCCCAAGGAAAAAGTCAGCATCTGGGCCCGAGTCAAAGCCAAGCGGGAATCGGAAGAAAGGGGAAAAAGATAAATTGTGGACCCGTAGGCCTGATTTTTGTTCCAATCTGGCTACCACATGTCCCATATCAAAAGGGGACCCATTTTTCAAGTTGTTTTCCCACCCTCTGTATGGACCCGATACAAACTTTGAAGGGCATATCTTTGACTCAGGGCTTGAAATATTGCAAATATGATGCCGTTGGAAAGATCTCGGCCTCACCCATGCCATGGAGGTCTGAAACTTTAATTTTGAGGAGGTTAGGTGAAGAAAATGGAGGAAACATCTTTGGGATTTCAATGCAGGATCTTCTTGCCTCAACAACCAGATCAGATTTGATCTGTTTCACCATTTCCTCTTCCTTCAAGTGCGAACCAAGGATTGATGTAGTAAAGATGGATTTGGGGAGAGATTTCATCAGAGGCATTAACAGCGGTGGTTGAGTTTCAACTGCTTTTCCCACTCTCTCTCTCTTTCTTCTTTTAGGATTGAATCTATAAATACGGGGTAGGATTCATTGTAAAGGGTTGGACATTCTTTGTTTTGTAGGCTCCCTTCTCCTCTTAGCAAAGGGATTTGTGGGGTTCAGGCCTTCCATCAAAAATTGCATTACGTTTCTACCTCTTGGCTACTTTGTAATGGATTATATCAATCTACAGAGCAATAAAACATGTCTGTGATCGATTTTAGATCCTCTCTTGTCTCTTTTGCTTTCATCTGGTCTCCCATTATATATTTGGCTATATGTGCTTGTTTATTGTATGCATTTTGTTGGTTTGTGTCTATTAGCAAAATAAGTGTTCATCATTCCTTTGGTGCATCACCTCGTAGTTTAGCTTTGTTTTAATTTTTGTATTCCTTCTATCCTGTCTCCTTGGTAAAGTTTAGATTAGGATTAAGAATAGATCCTCTGCAAGTTTCTACGTATGCACCTAAATAGAGGAATAAGGAACCAACCTTCAATCTAGAGAGCTTTCCCATTTTGTAAGGTCCCACACCTTGGGGAAAGTTCAATGTTATGCAATCACACCAAATGACTCTGCCTTAGAAAAGTAGACCTGTAGAACTCATTTGGGGGTGTTGTGATTTCGTGTTAATAGTTTTGGCATGCCTGGTGGGACTAAGAAGTCTCCATCTTATTACAGTAGGGATTGATGTACACTTGTTGTGATTTTGGCTTTTAAGAAGCCTTAAAATTGTACATCTGGTGACTCAAAAGAAACAAATCTATTGGTTTCAGTAGCCCAAGCTTGGGAGATTCATGAGAAAAACCGGTCTAGAGCAAGGAAAGAAGGTATATTTGAATACTTGCATCTATCCCCAGGTAGAGAAAGGAGAGGAAGAAGAATTCAGAGGTCTCCATCTCCACCAAGTAGAACCTTGTCAACACCTCCACCTGCAAGGCCTTTCTTTCAGTCTGCAAGGATTCTTAGGCCAATCAGAATGGCACAACCAAATCCATATGTCAACTTCACCAGTAGTAGTCCACTCACCTTGATGCACAAAACCCAGTTCGATTGCAGCATTAAAGAGCATCCCACATTTCACTGGGGAAAATCAAACTTCTCTGGTGACCATGTCAAGATATTGCAAATGTCTATACAATCCACGAGATCCATGAGATGGACATTGCAGTCAATTTGCTCACCTCTTCATTCAAAGGGAAAGCTTCACAATGGTTCAGGAGTCTTGAAGCAGGCTCTATCAGAACTGGAACCAGCTGTGCATGGCCCTTCACAATCAGTTTGGGGAAAAAGGTGATAACTTGTCTTTGTTGGAGCAACTAACAACAATCAAGAGCCCCGAATGAGAAAGGTGACAGACTTAACCTCAGATTCCCAGTGGACTGGGATAGGATTCCAACAACATAGTAAAGCCCACTAATGAAGGTGCCTTCTTATACTTTCTTAGGGCTTTAAATTCTGATATTTCTCTGATGATTCAATCAATGGGGGGCACTACATTACCTATAGCCTATAGCCTCTCCATAGGGGTTGAGAACCATTTGATTCAAGCTGGAAAAATCACTCCTAGGCCATCCATGCCTCTGTACCCTGAGTTAGGAAGCCCAGATACTAGCCAAGCACCTACATTAGCTCCTATACCCACCCCCAGAGTCAAAGCTCAGTTGAAGCTTCCACTTCATCATCTAATACCTCTAAAGAGTTTTAGGAAGTGGTGATGAAGCAACTTCAGAACTTTGGGAATGAGCTAGTGACCATCAAAAGACAACAAGCTCAGAGTTCAGGCCATACCAGCCCAGGCTCAATATCAAGCTAGACCCTAGTATCAGCAGAATAGGCCACCACCTCAGATTGTAAACAGAGCCAGAACCAAGGACAACCCCAAAGCTTTAGACCTTTTAGGCCGTATGATCCTAACACAACTTCAACATCAAGGGCATTGGTTCTGCCAGAACAATATGGCACATGAATATGATTGGTGTTTTCCATGCAATCAACCACACAACCAATCAACGTGCTTTAATGGTGCTCTAAATCAGGCCTTGATGGTGCAAACTAGTATGGTGCCACAAGAACTGCCAAGAGGAAGATCAGCAACAAGGAGCTCAACAAGGTGGCCCCCAAATGAGACTATGCTTGTCAAACTGGAAGGTGAAGACTTATGTGGGATGAATCAGTTCCCTTCTCAAAGTGTAGCTACCAATACATGGTCCAAAAAGAGAAGTATTGGAGAGGGCCTGACCACTGAATTCAGGTGACCCTCAATCTTCCATCACTCCACAAGGTCTGGTGTTCCAAGTGCAACTCCAAACATACAGAACCAATCCAAGCCACCTCCCAAACCCAGTCAAGCACCGGTTGTAACAACCCATGTGTAAGAAAGAAATGTGTCTAGGAAGGGGCAAAAAAGGACAACACATTCAATATTATTGAGTAGATGAAAAGGAAAAGTGTGAACATTTCACTATGGGAGTCACTGGCCATTCAGGGTAGAGGGATCTATTGCAGACTGCCATGCAGAATTGGTCAAGTTCAAATCACCCCCTAACCAAGAAGAAAGTGCTTGCCAATGCAGTTCACAGGAGGAACCATGGAGAACAACAAGGTAAAAACTTGAGACCTCCTCCCTTCTATGTCTCATTGATTATTGGAGACAAATTGGTGCACAATTGTATGATTGATTTTGGGGCTAGTAGTTTTGTGATGCCCAAACAAATAGTTGATCAGTTGGGTCTCCAATATGAGGTCATCTCTAGAGGAGTAGTCCAATTAGATGGGACAAGTGACCACTGTGGGAATCATCAAGGATCTGAGTCTCACTCTACACGCTTTCCCTAATGTGATTATTTTGCAAAAATGTGTCAATCATAGAGACTACCACCACATTTTTGCTTTGTGTCTATCAGAGACTTCATTGCCAAAATTGGAGGCTACCTATCTATTGATTGGTCACATATGCTCTTTAGGACAAGGTATGGGGTGAAGGCCACAATCAGATCTGAACCTATTGCTGATTATCATATTGAATCCTATGTGCCTAGCCCAATCAATGCCAACTGCTTAGCTTTTGATCAAGAGACCTCCTAAGCACTAATGAAGCAAATACCAAGGTGGGATATATCCTAGACTTGACCCTAGATGAGTGGGCCAACAAAAAACATGCTTTTGACCCCTATAAGGAGATGGAGGAATTTGAACTAGGTGTCTACTACCTACATGAAGAGAATCACCTCTTCTGACCTAATCAAGCTAGAATACAAGGATGACAATGAGGTATGGCAATTGTTCTTTGATGGCTCAAGGAGTAAACAAGGAGCTGGAGGAGGAGCCATGATTGTGTCCCCAGAGGTATGAGATATTATTCAGCCTTTAGATTCTAGTTCACTTGCTCAAATAACACTGTTGAATATGAGGCTTTAGTCCAAGGTCTTCATTGGGCAAGGAAGCTGGGAATCAAGAACTTGTAAGTATTTGGTGATAGTGAACTGGTTGCCAATCAGGTCAGAGGACTTAATGCTGTCAAAAATGACCTGCTCAAAAACTACAAGAGTAGGGTATGGGATCTCATGGAGGATTTTGAGGCCTTCAGTATTGTGTCCATACCCAGGAAGGAGAATGAAGCTGTTGATAGACTTGCAGTAGTTGGAGCAACATTTGATGTGGTTGACAACATCAAGAGGGAGAGAAGAAACCACATATCCATGTGGTTGTGAGGCCAGCATAGTGCCAGATAATAATACATGTTGGTAGGTGTTTGAGAATGATCAATAGATCATTAACTTTCTACAAGAAGAAGCTGAATTCTCAGCTATAAACCAGAGTAGACTAGAGCAAGTAGATACGGGAATCAGATAGTACAACTGCATACAAACAAGCTTCCCAAAGGCTTAGTGACACTGGAATCTATTTTCAATCCTAATGATCAGTTCAGAAAAGAGAAGGCTAACATGCAGATCAAAGGAGAAGATTCAGAGTCAATCCCAGTTGGAGAAGACAAAACACTTCAAATTGGCAAAGTGGCCACCAAACAAGAAAGGTATGAATTCATACAACTTTGCCAAGAATTCCTGATGTGTTTTCTTGGAGTTATGAAGACCTAAGAGGGTTCAATCCAAAGCTAGCACAACACACAATAGAACTAGATCCAGCTACTCAGCCCATCAGGTAGAAGCAGAGACCAGTCAACCCACATATAGAGCCTCTGATGAAGAAGGAGTTGAACAAGTTGATAGAGGAAAGCATCATATTTCCAATCAAACACTCAAGTTGGGTTGCAAATCTGGTCCCAATCAGGAAGAAAAATGGAGAAATCAGGTTGTGTGTTGACTTCAGGGATTTGAACAGAGCCTCCCTCAAAGACCACTACCCACTCCCTTAATGGAGCAGATCTTGCAAGTAGTGTCAGGTGGAAAGGTTCTCCCTCCTAGATGGCTACTCAGGGTACAACCAGATCATGGTGAAAGAAGATGATCAATTCAAAACAACTTTCACCACCAAATGGGGCACCTATGCATATAGGAAAATGCCATTTGGATTATCCAATGCTGGAGCCACTTTTCAAAGGGAAATGGATATGGCATTCAAGGGGTTGATCAAAAAAATAGTGTTGATCTATCTGGATGACATTACAGTGTTTTCCAAAAATAGCAGATCATCTTTTCCATCTAAGGTAGGTGTTCCAAAGATGTAGGAGTTTTGGGGTGTCATTGAACCCCAAAAAATGCATATTCTTGGCCCATGAAGGCAAGCTTCTAGGCCATATCGTATCAAAGGAAGGATTGGAAATTGACCGGAAAGAGTTCAAGCAATAAGAGCATTGCCATTGCCAAGTCACAAGAAGGCTCTTCAAAGCTTCTTGGGAAAAATCAATTTTGTCCGTAGGTTTGTTCCAAACTTTTTTTACCCTTGTTAAGCCAATAACGTTGATGTTGAAGAAGAGCTTAACATTCAGGTGGACAGCTGAAGGAAAATCAAGTTTTGAGGCTATCAAAGAAGCCATATCATAAGCCCCAACTCTTGTGAACCCATATTTTTCCAAAGACTTCATATTGTATGCCTTTGGTGGTAGTGACACAATTTCTGCAATCTTGGTGCATAGAACAAAGAAAGTACATAACAACCAATTGCTTTCTTCAGCTAGAGTCTGGAAGATTATGAGGTAAGGTACTCCTTCATTGAGAAGCAGGTCTAGTGGTAATAAGAGGATTGAAGAAGTTTAAGCATTTGGTTTCAAACAACAAAATCCAACTATTGGTCTCCCATGCGGGAGTTAAAGAATTCCTTCTCAGCAAGGACCTGAATGAGAAGCGTGCAGGATGGATCACTCGTGTCATGGAATATGACATTGAGATCAAGGTCACCAAGCTGGTCCGTGGGAAGGGGTTATGTGAACAACTAGCCTCAGGTCAACAAGATGAAACAGACAGTGAAAAGGAGGTTGTTTTTGTTCTACAAGATGATCAAGAAGAAGGGAGAGATGATGTACCTGCTCCTTGTTGGACCCAAGACATGGTGCACTTCCTTCGAATAGGCATGTGTCCTCATGGGATGAGTAAAGAAAAAAGAAGGCATTTCAGGCTACAGGCCATCCCATATGTTCTTATTGATGGTGTCTTGTTCAAGAGGGACATCAATGGCATTCTGTTGAGATGCATTGGGGTAGATCAGGTAGAGAGAGTGCTACAAGAATTCCATGTTGAAGCAGTTGGAGGCCATTTTTCTCCAAGAGTGACAACACTCAAAATCATGAAAGTAGGATATTATTGGCCTAGAGTGTTTAGTGACTGCTACACATGGATCAAAAGGTGCAAGAATTGTGCATTCTTCAAAGGAAAGGAAAGGCTAGCAACACTTCCATTGCACCCAATCTCAGTCGACCAACCTTTCATGCAATGGGGATTGGACTTCATTGGAGTCATCAATCCAAACTCAAGCCAAGGTCACAAATGGATCTGACAATGACATATTATTTCACCAAATGGACCGAGGCAGTGGCACTCAAGGAAGCAAATGAGTCTAGTATCCTGGATTTCTATGAAGGGATAGTGACCAGATTTGGAGTGCCAACCACCATCATATCAGACAATGCATTAGCA
Source organism: Taxus wallichiana var. yunnanensis (assembly GCA_018340775.1). Taxonomy (NCBI): domain Eukaryota; kingdom Viridiplantae; phylum Streptophyta; class Pinopsida; order Cupressales; family Taxaceae; genus Taxus; species Taxus wallichiana. The sequence continues at coordinate 361,965,996 of CM031243.1, read as the reverse complement.
TTCATAGGTTCCAAGATCACAGGATGGGCTGTTAAGAATGGGACTTATTTGAGTACTTCATCAAACTATTACCCTCAAGGTAATGGCAGGTGAGTCCACAAACAAGAACTGCTGCTAAAGATCATCAAAAGAACTCTTGATGAGAATCAGAGGACTGGCACACAAAGCTCAAAATGGCCTTATGGGCTGATAGAATAATGCCCAAGAGATCTACAGGTAGCTCTCCATTCAAGCTCATCTATGGGAAAGAGGTAGTGTTGCCTATATCACTTGAGTTGCCAACATTGGAGCTCGTGAAGCAACTAGAGATGTCTGAATTTGGACCAATGGAGGCTAGGTATGTGGAGCTGATAGAATTAGAAGAAACTAGAGAGCATGCTCTCAAGCAATAGAGAAGAATCAGGCTTCAATCAAGAAATGCTTTGACAAGAAGACAAAAAGCAAGGACCTTCAGGAAGGAGACCTGGTTTTGAAATGGGATGCAGATCGAGCAAAACTAGGAAGGCATTCCAAATTTGATGCCATCTGGAGTGGCCCCTATATGATCACAAGATGAAAAAGTAGCAATGCTTTCCAATTGTCTACATTGGAGGGTGAAGAGTTGTAGATTCAGTAAATGGGATCTATCTTAAGCTCACTACTTTACTAAAAGGGGAGTTCTCACCTGTACATATTAGTTTAGTTTTCTCTTTCCTCTAAGTGCTTATGCACATTGTCTTGTTGTAGTGTAGATTGCTTTTCTCCTAAGTGCTTTGCATGCTCTGCATGTTCCATTTGGAGCATGTATGATTTCAAATTTTGTATATAGTGTGGTGTTGTTTTTTTGCTCTCATGCAAGTGTTTGGACTTGGCATTTGGTCAAGATCAGTTTCAGTTCTAATGGGTTTCCAAGTGGCCCAGGGGTTAGTTTTCAAAGTTTAGATCAGTAGCAGGCTATCACTCATGACTCCATGCCCAATGGATATGACAAGGCAATTGGTCTTTTTCATCTAGCAGGTAGATACCCTGTGAGTCACCAAATTGTTATCCATATTTCACCCCCGTGCCAAATATTGGATCAACCGATCCGCATAACAAAAAACAGAGTCAAAAGGTGGATAGAAAAGGGCCTCAAAATTGGCTAAGTATAAAGGTGTAAGTGAGAGAATGCCAAGTGTCGTATGGCGCTTGATTCAAGAGGGTAAAAGTTTCAAAATGGTAAAATAACTGCAACTCCGCCCAAGGAAAAAGTCAGCATCTGGGCCGAGTCAAAGCCAAAGCGGGAATCGGAAGAAAGGGAAAAAGATAAATTGTGGACCCGTAGGCCCGATTTTGTTCCAATCTGGCTGCCACGTGTCCCATATCAAAAGGGACCCATTTTTCAAGTTGTTTTCCCACCCTCCTGTATGGACGATACAAACTTTGAAGGGGCATATCTTTCGACTCAGGGCTCAAAATATTGCAAATCTGATGCCGTTGGAAAGATCTCGGCCTCACCCATGCCATGGAGGTCTGAAACTTTAATTTTGAGGAGGTTAGGTGAAGAAAAATGGAGGAAATGTCTTGAGATTTCAATGCAGGATCTTCTTGCCTCAACAACTAGATCAGATTTGATCTGTTTCACCATTTCCTCTTCCTTCAAGGTGCTCGAACCAAGGATTGATGCAGTAAAGATGGATTTGGGGAGAGATTTCATCAGAGGCATTAACAGTGGTGGTTGAGTTTCAACCTACTTTTCCCGCTTCTCTCTCTCTTTCTTCTTTTAGGATTGAATCTATAAATACGGGGCAGGATTCATTGTAAAGGGTTGGACATTCTTTGTTTTGTAGGCTCCCTTCTCCTCTTAGCAAAAGGATTTGTGGGGTTCAGGCCTTCCATCAAAAAATTGCATTATGTTTCTACCTCTTGGCTACTTTGTAATGGACTGTATCAATCTACAGAGCAATAAAACACGTCTGTGATCGATTTTAGATCCTCTCTTGTCTCTTTTGCTTTCATCTGGTCTCCCATTATATATCTGGCTATCTGTGCTTGTTTATTGTATGCATTTTGTTGGTTTGTGTCTATTAGCAAAATAAGTGTTCATCATTCCTTTGGTGCATCACCTCGTAGTTTAGCTTTGTTTTAATTTTGTATTCCTTCTATCCCTGTCTCCTTGGTAAAGTTTAGATACATTAAGGGAAGAAAACCCACTGAAACTTATGAATATATTACTCAATTCAAAATACTTGTGTGAATATTACACATCACACAAGATTTCTTTAGTGAAGCACCCACTTCAAAAGGAGCACCAACCCCTATTTAGTATAGAACCTAATATAAAAGGAGGTTACAACCCCCAAGATAATCAAGCACCCACTCAATCACCGATGATGAAAATCACCGATGACTTGCTACTCAAACAATTGATTTGGATCACACGATTAGCTCATACACCTCAAACAATCTCAAACAACTCTCTCTTCTTATTTGTTCAAACTTATTCCTTCATATGATGATCGGGATAATGACATTGAATACCTTATACTCTTCCCTCCTCACCTTCTCATGCTTCTTCTTAGCTCTACCTTAGAGCCCTCTAACACTCTATTTCACCTCCTCTAGCTCACTCACAACTCTCTTCTCCACACTTGTCATAATGAGCAAACATAACATGCCTTATATACATGACTCATGCTTACACAACCATATAGGTTGGCCAAGAAAAATAATTTCAGTCATAGGAAACACAAAAACACTCCACATACTCATATAAATCACACAACTAGACCTTATAGGTTGGCATTAGGCCCATCAACACAAACTAACACACAAGGCCTAAAACATAGTCTTCATCTCCACCGAATGCTTCTTGGAATCTAAAGGCACAAGGCAACTCCATCATAAGTCCACAATTGCCCAAAATTTCAGCTACACCATTTCAACACCTTCTACAATCTCAGAACATATACACCATCCAATCAAATCTATGTCACCATCAAATAGGACGTGTCCTACTCATTCTGAGCACCTACACAAACCAATCTTCAAAGATGAAGACCAAGCTTCAACATATCTCCTCAACCATGACATGTAACCACTCAATGGAAAACCATTGACTCAAGGAACATCAAAAATCATATTAGAATTCATGAAACATCCCATCAATTCATATAATCAACTGTCCTCCAAGATACTGTGATGCCCAGAAACTAGTCTTGGAAACATGATCTTCTCACACCTATAATGAAAATTTCAAGACATCTCAATGCATGAAATAGGATAATATTGAACCCCTCATCACTCTCCAATATCTAGATATCATGAATCAAGACAAGATATTGGTCTTTCTGACCAATTGCACTAAAGAACCTTCACTGTCCTTAAACCCTATCAAGTAGGTCAACTTATGACCTCATCCTTGCCAATCAAACTAACTTGTAGGACTCAACCAAAGCATGTATCATGTCACATTCGATGTCTACAAAACCCTCATATGTATTATACATATATTCTTAGGCCACACATGCCAAAGAACCACCTTTTATCACGACTATCAAAAACTACCAATTTATGCCTAAAACTAGTCTTTACTTTTAGACTGTGTAGACCGCAAATGGATCTACCATGGTCTAAAATTAAATGCACCATTTGTAAAATTTTCATCCTTCAATATCCTCATTGATTTTTTTACATAAACATAAGATTCATAAATTTTTACAAGACCCATAATATTAGTTAATTGTAATAAGATGAAGAATCCTAGCATCATAATGGATATAACGTCGAAAAACATGCTTGGTGTGCAAGCTTAGTGCACCTTGGAATTACTTCTAATACTCTAAAAATCTGTATTTTTAAAACATCAACCCCACCTTGGTTGATCGGCTTGATCCAAGCATGGTTTGTTGTAATATATTACGATCCTTATGTTTATAGGTCTAAAGTTGCACTAAAGGTTGCCCTCTCACTAACACAATGGCAAAATTTTCCTTACTAATAAAATCATACATACATGTTTAGTGCATCTTGAAATTACTTTGATGAATCTAAAACCCTCAAATTTTACTATCGGCGTAGTTCATACAAGCTCCTTTTGATGGTATTATGAAAGATGGGTGTGGAGATGGTGGTGGAGATGGAGCCATGGCTATCAAATTAAAAATAAAAGTGCGTTTATCTACGATATGGCTATCCTTCTATATGGTAATACTCAAGATCTCATCTCAACCTTTGTTAAACTTTATATTTGTAGTATTTTGCTTGCTTTCTATTGATCTACTATAGATGATGCTTTTTCTCTTAGGTATTAATTATATGTAAACAAAATAAGATGAATTTATAATTTACGTGTTGAGGGTGTAGTGTCAACCACTTTCCACTTGCCACTTGTTTTCAGGAAGTTGAGTTGTGTATGAGTCATAAACATGTATTTATTTCTCTGTTTCATACCCTTACGTATCCTTTCGGTGGGTCTTAGTCATTCATCACACCACACCCATTGCTTTCAATGCCCATTATAATAGATTAAAAGGTCTTCCTTTACAATTTTTCCCACCAATTTCATGCGACTTAAAAATACATTTTTAAGTTTATCTTGATCATTATGCTAATAGGAGTGACAATGCAATGGACATGGTCCCTCTCACAAATATAGTACGTCGATAACAACAACACACCAACCTTTGTCTTTAGATTGGTGACATCATCGCGGTGGCCATGCTTGGTGTTGTAGGATTGGTGCACCTTGAAATTGCTTCCACAAATCTAAAACTCGCATTTATTCAAAAAATTAATCACCCCTTAATTGGATACCTTGGTCTATGATAAAATATAACAATCCTTTTCCAATGGAGAAAAGTTGCACTAGATGTAACACTCTCGTGCACATAATAATCGATTGGGTACAAGATACATATGTCTCATTTCCTCGCTAGCAAGGTCAAATATTCCTCTTTGGGCATCTCAAAATTACCATGATGACTCGACAAAACTTATGTGCATTATAACCCGTGTCGGACATACTTCTTTAATGCATCTTAAAATTACTTTGACAACTTTATAAACCTTCATATTTAGCTGCCGACATAACATTATGCCTTTTAATACAAATACTAATTGTAATAAGGTGAAGCTTCCTCACATCACAAAGGAGAAGATTCTTAGCATAATATTATTTACATATTATTATTTTTGTGGGGATGTTAATCATATTAGAGGGTGAATATCCTCTTACCATATATTTCAAACTACATTTTTATTTGCATTTTCTATTAGGGTTAAAGTGAGCATGCGTATCCCATTTTTATATAAAAAAATAGAGTTAACATGGATAAGTGACCTCGTGTTTTTGAAATTCTATCCGTTTGTTGTTAGTTGTTTTATACATGGAGTTATCCTTTTTGTCGTTAAACTAAGGATTTAGGCATCTTGTCAAAGGGAAGATTATTGGGAGAGCTATAGGCGTTGTGCTCGAACCATTAATGCTTCCCCATGGATAAGTGTCACTATAGATGGTCACAAACCTAATAGAAACTAATCACAGATGATCCCAAGAAAACAAATTAATTAGTTCCCTTGCTCAAAGTGTGTAACTTGCCCCTTTGATTTTGTTCTATTGTTTTTATAGTAATCAGAATCGAGTAAATGTTTGCTATATTTTGGAGAAACATGTCACTAGAAACATGTTGATCCTATACTATGCCTATTTTTCCATCAAGAAAGGACCACCCATGTGGGACACTAGCGCTCACTACTCCTATTTATGTTGGGTGCTTCTATCCCTACATTGATTTTGGCCCAAGTCTAATTTTGAACATGTTTCTTAGCTCTTGTTTATTCTAATTTTGTTTACCAATTTGTTTATGATATTTAAAATACTAAGAGGGTGAAATATTCACTAGATGATGGCCCCCACTCACTTGTGGTATGTGAGATGAACCAAGGCGAGTGCAGCCCAAATGAGGAAAGATAAAACTAATGTGCACATATGAAATAGAAATCATGTAGGATAATAGGAAATACGCATGGTAACAACCATGGCACATGTAAAATAATGGAAAAGGATAGCCAAAAGTGTTAGTCACAAACAAACATGGTATGATGCAATAGAAACTAGTTAAAAACACAGTAACATGTGACAAAGGACACAACAAATAACTAGTTGAATACACGGGACAACACTCGGGATGCCACAAGACACTTAAATCCTTTAAGGATATAAAAGGAAATATGCAATCAAGCATAACACATGGACCGAAAACAACGACGATCACGATACAAACATATATAAGATACAAGAAAATCACATAACCATGGTTTGTAGTAGACCTAAAATAGAAATGCTACACATGAAGCACCCGTTAGCATGTTATAAAAATTGATAGTATGCCACAATGTATACATCTGAAAATAGGAATGAAAGTAGTAGATGTTGCAATGATAGAACCTGAATATAGAGAAAATAGGAAAGGTAGATGCCCCTAGGAGCCTTAGTGGGATTTGGTAAGGAACAATTCTAAAAATCGGGCATCATGTAAGAACATGTATGTAATTTTCATTCACCTCAAGAGTACCATGTGAACGCACATGTGTGTATGGAAAAAAAGATAGAGCATATTATGAATCAAAGTGACATGGTAAGCAAGGTGCAACATAAAATAGTATAAGCAAGTGAGAGTACATCCAATCAAGATCTAAGCTAGTATTTTTATTTTTTTTACGATGAATAGGAGAGGGGAGCAAGGTTTCCCTAGTGTATGTGTGCAAAGTGAGGTCCATGTAGGTAAGTGTTCCCTCAATAGTCGTGTATGAACCTAGAACAAGAGTTTGTCATCATGGGTAGGTAGGGGGATAACCTTAGAGCTACCAAAGAACAATGTCAAGCAGTGAGGGTAAAACCCTATAGATTTCAAGATTCCAACTACATGAGTAGTAAGTGTAATGATATAAAAAATAAGAGTGTGTCCATTAGGAGAAACTAGAATAGGTGGAACATTGGGCTTGTTGGCAATAGTGGAAAAAGTAAGTGCAAACATAAGGATCAATGTGTGAGTCAAGATATGTGTAACATATGTAGTGTTAGGAGGCTTAATAGTATCGATTGAAAAAATGGAAGGAGACACACAAGACTCATCATAAGCAATAAGTGCAATTTGGAAAGATTAGAAGCATTAAAGTTACATGTAGTAGCCCCTATGATCATAGACATAAATGTGGAAATAAGGGAATTGATTTAACCATATATGCGACAAGATGAGGTGTAGCCATAATATATGAGTCATGCATAGAAGTTTTGATAGTGAGTGAGTTAAGAGCATAATGAATCATATCAAACACATTTTTGTTATTATTTATGTTGCAGCAAAGGTTGTGACAAGTGATGTAACATTGGAATTAGTAAGCATATGATCATTAGAAGTGCATCGAGAGTTTTGCCAAGAAATAAATTTGAAATCCATGGTCATGGTGACATTGTGAAGGGGGATATGAGTGTCTCCCAACACCTTAGGTATCGTAGATGTAACAACCATCATAGGGGAAAAAGTTCTAGATATAGGTAAGTGTGTAGTAGTATGCATTAGGGATCGAGCATCATGTGGATGAGAATGAGACATAGTGGGAGGAGTATCATGGGTGTCAATAGAAAGTTCATCATGTAAACTAGTAGCACTGTAGTCCATCACAAGAGAAGAATGATGTACAATGTAAGTAGTAACTTCATTATCATGTATGAGAGGATATTACAAAAATTAGCAACATGAGATGTGGAATCTATTATAACACTATTCATGGAAGGAGTGGGAAGGACATGGGTAGAAAGATATGCATGCATAGTATGTAACCAAGGATGGCCTAGAAGGATATTATAATTGAGATTATTAGGCATAACATAACATAGAACATTAAGAGTGCAAGGGCCTATAGTAATGGGTAGAGTGATTTCTCCCAAAACTTGCTTAGGTGTGTTATCAAAGCCACAAATACATAGAGTAGATGGAGTTAGATCAACAACAAAAAGTCCTATTTGATGGAGAAAGGAAATGTTGCATACATTAAGACCGAATCCATGATTAACTAAAGCATGCTTAAGAAACACATTACTAATTTGAACTTGAATATAGAATGGATAAGAATTTTCATCAATTTATGGTAATCCTATAAAATTTGACAATAAAGCTAAATAGACAAATAGATTTGTATTGAAAGTGATGTTGATCAAAAAGTGATTGTTGTCAAATGAATAAAATGACCATATCTCAAAATAGAATTTGAATTTTATAAAACAAAAAGAGAATTTTTGAATCTAATGATGTAAAATAAAAACCTCCAAGGGATTTTCTCAAAAGTGTTTATTTTTCAAATTATTCCTTAGTTATAAAAAAAGTATAATTTTGAATTTCCAAAAATGTGTAAAAAATTAGGAAAAAGAGGTTTTTCGTTAAATATGTAAAAATGAAAAATAACCTCAAAGGAATTTAAAAATAGAGTCGTTATGCTCGAGATATGAAACAAAAGGTGTTTTGAAAATTAGAAGCCCTAGAAAGTGACCTCAAGAGGTAGGATGAAGCATGATGCCCTAGCATATTTTTTAAGATATGATTTATGATAGGTGATAGATGAAAATTAGGTTTGGATATGAAGATAAGATGCAGATATGAACCCTAATGCAACTAGGGTTTTGGGTTTGGAGAAGAATGGATCCATTAAAGAGAATGCAAGGGATCGAGTTCACAAAATGATTTAATAGAAATTAAATATTAATCATACGACTGAGATAAAAATGAGTACAACAATAATAAACAAGATCTATCATGCAAGAAACAATCAAGTGTAATAAATAGAGAGATAAGAATGACTTAGCTTGTATATTGGAGATCGGGTTGATTTTAGGATGAGAAATAAATTGAGAGAAGGATGGATTTGATCAATGTATGCTATGTATAAGAAAGCTGGGCTTTGGAACCTCTTTTGACATTACCACCTAGATGAGGACGGGACCGCCAAGAAAGTGTCGACTCCGGAAGTCTAGTCTCTATATGGGGCGGGGTGGGGTTGGGAAGTTGTTCCTATAGATCTGTCTATGTTAGTGTCATAAGAAAACAACTCTACTTTTGATCTTTTCGTGGTCTAAACTTGTTTTCTTCCTTCCGCTCTCTATCACAACCACTTCACTTGTAGGGTTTTACCGTCACCCCGAACCTACTGAAAAAAACCCTAGAGACCTACACAAGGCTTAAGAAAACATTATATGGAATAAATAATGCATATGTTGGATTCATACTGACTGACCTCGATGGTCACCCCAATGTGATTGTCACCAAACACTACACTATATTTTAGACTCTATGTAGTTCTAGTGTGTGTGTGATTGAATCATGTCCCTTAAAGTTAGGTTGCCTTTGTGTTAGTCACACCAAGATAGTGGGCTACAAATATTTTCCCCCAAGATGAATGTGTGAGATGGAATTCAGAAATAACCCCTTCCTATGTAGTGAATAATGCAGCCCAAATGCAATTCTTGAATGTTTCTCTTTTCCCAAGTAGTAAATAATAAGTAATAGCCCAAGTTGTTGAGCCCCTAATAATAGTGAGTAAGTCATATATATATATATATATATATATATATATATATATATATATATGATTCCTTGTTTTAATTTCATCATTAACAACCAAAAATGCCAACCCAAAGTGATAAGAAAGGTTTTAGAAAAGATAAAAAGTAATGTGGAAATTCAAATTTTAGAAAAGGCAGAAAAGGATAGAAGTGCCCAAATGGGACAATAGTGCTGGGCGCTCTTAACCCTAATGTGTGGTACTATTCGGGATACTCAAGGATATAACATAAAATAGAGTTGGTTCATATGTTGTCCAATGTCCAAAAGTAAAGTGACCATTTGAGAAAAGTAAATGTCAAGAGTATCAAAAGGGATAAAGCAATGTAAAAGCAAAACAAGTGTTGTTAATGTCTAGTTTTCTTGCTTAGGAATCATGCATATAATGACATACTTAGAGGTGTGATGTAAATATAAAGTGCATGATTTCATGACTACAATTAACACCAATGCATACAACGCTCAATTTCCTTCCTTGACATAAATTCCACTAAAAGGCAATATTTTTGTGTCATTGAGCCCTCGCATGCCTCTTCAACCTTGGCCCCCTACGCCATATCATGTAGATTTCAAAAACATACTACATGGCGTGGCATCTTTCTCCACCACGCCACAAGTCTTCTATACCTATACTTAGGTGGCATCAACATTCAAACCACCATTACCCTAGTCACTCCACACCATTGTAATGTGCCACCTCTAGCCCTTTCACTCGCCTATTTATGGCATCAAAACCATTATACGATTTATATTATTCTTTTCTAAAGTATGTTTTAGAGTTTATTTCAAACTATGCTAAAACTAAAACAATAGATTTAACTTTATAATTAAAGGTTCAATTTATACTCCTTATTATCGAATCTTTATTCACAATTTTTCAATAATTATATTAAGTGATTTGAATATTTAAAATTCAAACTCTAAACGAGGAGAGGTTTAGTTTTTAAAATATATTTAAACTATATTATTAGGCCCCACTATATTGTTTTTATTTTATAATAATTATTTAATTACAATGTACCCTCTTATATTGACTTTTGCACTACAATTGTTTTTTTCCATTGTACAAAGTGAAATTATTGTTTGCATTATTATAATTACGTTGTGAGATGGAATCGCATTTGATGTTGTTCCATTTATAAGGGTTTTACTCAATATTTAATTAGTGTTATTCTTCGTTTTGTGTTTTTGTTAGTCTTAGGGTGGAAACTATATATCTTTGCATTACTTTGTCTAAAAAATACTTAAGTTCATGGGGCAAATGAATATATGTATACATAGTTATATTTTTGAATCTTTGAGCAACGTCGAAGATATATTTTTGTAAATATTGCTATCTTTTTTTTGTACATTTTTACTTCTGCAAACAACCAAAGTTTTTTTTTATTGGATATGTGCCATAAGTTAATGTCGAGTTAATGTCTCCTACATTCCAATATATAAATTTATATTTTATTAACAATATTTAAAGTTATCATGTTTTCTTAGACCCTTACAATATGTGTGAAATTTATTCTCGTGTATACCATATTTTGTTTTGAAGTATTTCCTATTTTCATTACGCTTACAATTTTTACATTGTGTTAGTTAAACGTCTATGTTATTGAAACATATAATAATATAATTGCAAGTAATCCCGTAAACTTAAATCCATTATAAAGACAAACTTTCTAGGTTGGTGGTAATTAAAGACACATTTAATACTCACCAAAGATTGTATTAAATAGGAAAAATGTTTGTATTAATGATTAATATCTAAGTTTCTAGTTACAAAATTATAAATTAATTTTACTCTAAATATTAGTATGTTCATAAAGCCAATTGTGGCCAATCGAAATGGAAATGTTAAATAAATTTTAAATTATATAAAATTAAATTTGTTTTATCTCGCAAACTTTAAAGATTGATTTTTTAAAGTGTGTATATGTTTGGATACCTCACAATCTATGTTTATGTGTTAGTGTGTTACCATTGTGCTAACCATCTTCCTAGGCTTTCCTTCCTCGGAGCCCCCTTCGAATCCACTCGCGTTGTGCTTGCCTTGTGTCGCACGTGAGAGGCTCTATTGGAAATATAATTGAAAGTGTAAAAATGGCTCTCACAAGTTGATTTATTCTTACATAACCTAAGAAATGGACCAAATATTCTTGTTATCAAATTTTTGGGTAGATAATACTTGTCCAAAAATCCCACTATTCAATTTTGGGTCTCGCATTAGAATGACAACTCCATATAGTTTTAAGGCCCTTATCGAAATTAGATCTAAATGATTTCAAGTCCAATGTTTGAATGAAAACTAGTATCATGAATAAACAACAGTAATAATGATTCCATTTTTTTGTCATTTATTATTGGAAGGAATAGTAGTATGTTTAGGATATGGACCGTCGATCTCAATGTCAACAACCTTTTCCATATGTATTTCATGTATTCTTCGCCCCTTTCTCATTTAAGAAGTTCATACAAATGACACGTAGTCTATATGCAACTTTACTAGAAGAAAGAATCTATGATCATAGATGGAAGAGGATGGATTTGACCTATTAGAGGCTTTCAATTGGGCTGATCATCTCCCTTGGATTTTCCATTTGTGTCCCCTTCAAACCCTTTCACATTGTTTTTACCTCATGTTATGCATGACATGATTCATTTAAAATATAGTCGAAGGTGAAAATTATCAATCCTTTCACCAACAAAGTTGTTGTCTATCATCGAATACTTCCAAATTTTGTAACTTCTTTCTTCGAAAAATCGACATAATTGTGAGAAACATTTAAGTAGCATGAGATTTAAGAATCGTAAATATTTCTTCTAAATACGTGTATTCTTCTATTACACATGAAGACCATATGTTCTTAATGTTTTAAGTTCCCAAGAAAAATGCTTAGGTAGGAAGAAGATGAACAAAGTCATGAGTGTCACCGAAAAACAAGAAAATAATAAAATCAATGCTATGTAGTGTGTTCAAACGTTGGTAATAACAACACCATCAATGAAAAATTCGGCTTAAGAATTAACACTATTGAACGAAAATGACTTACTTTTAAATCTATCCCCATAATTCCCTCCAACATTTTCCTTTCCCGTAATTATCCTCCTAATATCCCATTTTTATCACCTCATTTCTTCGTACAATGTTTCTCCTTTACTCCTCACTATTAGTGTATCCATTGCACCACTCGTGTGCGATCGCTAGTATTAACAATCACACGAGAATGAAACCTAATAAACATACAATCATTTTAAAGTATTTTTTAATAGAAGTAAGAAACTATAATTAAATCTATCATTTATAAACTTTTCATCCTTCAATATCCGCATTGAATTTTTTTTTACATGAGAATAAGATTCATAACTTGTTACAATGACCCATTATATTAGTTAATTTTAATAAGATGAAGCATCTTAGTATCACTTGAGGGCTACGGTGTTGGCAAACATGTTTGGTCTTACAGCTTGCTAGGTGCACCTTGGAATTGCTTCTACGACTCTAAAAATCCACATTTTGTCAAAACATCAACCCCACCTTGGTTGCTAGTTTGATCCAAGCACTGGTCTCTTGTAATATATTATGATCCTTATGCTTATAGGGCAAAAGTCGCACTAGAGGTGGCCCTCTCACTAACATAGTGGCAAAATTGTGCCTTACTACCACAATCATACACACATGTTCGGTGCATCTTGAAATTAATATGATGACTCTAAACCCCTCAAATTTTACTATCAGCATAATTCATTACACCTCCTTTTGATGGTAAGGAAATATGAAAGATGGGTGTGGAGATGGTGGTGGAGATGGAGCCGCAAATCTCCAAATTAAAATAAGAGTGCATTTATATATGATATGGCTATCCTTTTATATGTTAATGCTTAAGAGCTCATCTTAACCATTGTTATACTTTATATTTTTAGTGTTGGTGCTTCTTTCTATTGATCTACTATAGACAATTCTTTACTCTCTTAGGTATTAATTATATGTAAAAACAAATAAGATGAATTTATAATTTGTGTGTTAAGGGTGGAGTGTCAACAACTTTCCACTTGCCACTTGTTGTCGGGAAGTTGAGCTGCGTACAAAGTCATCAACATGTATTTATTTCTCTCGCCTCACATCCTCTATGTGCCCTTTCAGTGGGTATTACTCATTCATCACACCACACTCGTCATTTTCAATGCCCATTATAATATATTAAAAGGTCTCCCTTTACAACTTTTCCCACCAATTTCACATGACTTAAAAATACATGTTTAAGTTTATCATGATCCTTATGCTAATAGGAGTGACACTGCAATAGAGGTGGCCCTCTAAAAAATAGATTATGTCAATAACATCAACACCCCAACCTTTGTCTTTAGATAAATTGACATCACCGTAGTGGCCATGCTTAGTGTTGTGGGCTCGGTGCACCTTAGAATTGCTTCCACGACTCTAAAAACTCACATTTATTCAAAAATTAATTCCCCCTTAATTGGCTACATTGATCTACAATTTAATATCACAATCCTATTGCAAATGGAATAAAGTTGCACTAGATGTAGCACTCTCAAGTAACATAATGATCGATTGGGTACAAGATAGTATGTTTGTTGCAGAGCCGAATCAAAGGTTAGGAGCACCCTATGCAATAATTGAAGTGGACACCCTTCTTAAAATTTTAGTTAATAATTTTTCCCCATCAAATAAATAAATAAAAGCTATGTACATTATTGTATTTTAAATTTTTCATAAGAATCATAATAAATCACTAATTTATAAAAATCTATATGTCATTCGGCTCCTCACCAGAACTTAGACAACGCTTTGAGTGGCCACCATGTCCTTAAAAGATTTATATTCGATGGGATTTTCACGTTGCTCTGGTATGTTTTGCATTATCAATGTATTCCCTTGGCTACTAAAATCAATTCCAGAGGAAGGGAAAAAGGAAAAAGACGAGAGAGCAGAATCTCATGTATTTTCCTGAGAGATACCAAATGTTTGACATAATGATGATATGATGCAATAAAAGAAATTTGACGAAAATAAGATAGGATAGCAGTTGTTGATTCGATCCTCTCTCGGAAAACCATCTTCCTTTGGCCTGAATCAACAAATCATGTTTGATCTAGAAGCGGAAAATGGAGCACACACTGGGAATGCCAATTGTAGCAATTGATATTCGATCCCCCTTACTTCTTGGCATGGCAAAATGTTCAATGCTATTGTATCTCCCATTGCTCATCACATGCATTCATGGAGGAAGATAATCTATATTAATGCACATAAATAACAAATAACAAAATAGGATAATATACAAAGAATATATTGAAGCTAAAATTTAAGAAAATTTTAAGAGAACATGTTCATTTTGGTATTTATTTTTGTTGATATTTGTATACAAATACATCTACATACTTTTGTCACACACTTAAAATTGTTAAATTAATTTAATATATGTGATATACATAATTTACTAGTCTATAATGATGTTTATGGTGATGATACATTTAAGAAGAGGGTCAATTTATCTAATAACTATATTTTCCTAAATATATCTAGACTACATAAAACAAATTGTTTTCCTTCATCTACTACAGTCTCTCTTAAAAATGGTGGCAAAAGCTTTGTAATCAAGATAATACAAAATATAAATAAGCTACCTTTTAACATACTCCACTATATTAATCTAACATATTATTGCTAAGCTTATAGAATTTTACCTCAATATTCAATCTTACTTTAAAACTTTTTTAGACAGTTTTAGAATACAATAGGCGTAACTTTGTAATGAAGTGGGAAAACTATCTTTATCTAATCTTACTTGTAAACATTTTAAAAAACTTTAGAACATAAGAGGAGTATTCCTATAATGAGGGAAAAAACCATCTCATATTCTCACTTTCATAAACATGTTTAAACATTTTAGAGCTTGGACTTTTATTCTTTGAGATCATTAATGTTGCAAATTATATTAAAATGAATTTCAATTTAAATTTGTGATTGAGATTAAGTTTCTGGAAGAGTGAGACCTTTCTTAGTCATAGCGTAAATGACGGTACGAAATGAAGAACTATATAGTTGAGAATTTCGAAATGGGGAGGAATGGCCCACCCCATGCTATCATTATCATCGCTTCCACCTCGTTGGGTAGAGAAAGAAGGATATCGACCAAACAAAGTTTCTACAAGATACAACTCGAAGGAACCCCGTATCTAGATAGGGCTCTCTATGGGTATCATGTATATATGTGATGATGATATATGATATAACCAAACACTGTTTGTTCAACCTAAAGTGGAGTGGAGTGAGGTGTCAATGGTATCGAATGGCATCCCTCTCTCTATATGGGAGGCAAAGGGAACATGAACGAAGACAATGGTGACCATACCATATAGAGGTAGTGGGTAGGAGCGAGTAGAACTCAACCTTGAGATCGAGATCATGCTCATCTACCAAGCTACAATATTAGCATTGAGGACTCCATCCTCCATATCGTGTGACGATTGAATGGAGGATTTATGGTTTCAAGGATTCCTTCAAGCTTTTAAACTCAAGCTATAATACATGAGGAAAAGGTTTTGATAATGGAGCTCATAGGGAGGTGTGTGACCCAAGACCAAACATACTTATAAACCGAGCATCCATTTACATATTTAATGGGTTTTTTTGTCAATTCACATTGGCTATGTATCAATGGATACACATGGCATGGACTAAGAATTGTGATATTGTTCTTTTCTCCAAAGGATTTTTCATTTGTCATTTTGAGGATTAGGAAGATTACCATGAGCCTTTCAATAGTTAGATTATGAAAATTAAACTTTTCTATGTTGTATATATAAATACGTAGGACACCTAAGTGCTACATGTCTCAGGAATAGGCACATCCTCCAAGGAAAAATGGAAAAAAATCATTCCAAAACAATGAAGTTTCTTGGAGCACGACGTAGTGTGTAAAGATGTTGCTTAGTTATTAGAAATCCAACATACATCACATCCATACAAGAGTAAGCTTGGAAAACCAATTAATCAAGATGAGGAATATGTGCTTGAATAGGAAAAATCCTCTAGTATTTGAAACTCTTCAAAGTCTTCATCAAGAGGGGTGAAGAAAGGTCACGAATTCAGCGAATTCCTTTGTTTTGTTTTCATCTTGTTCATAATGTGCATTTCGTTTGGCTTGTTGCATACATGTCTCTCTCATTGGGTCATTTTTTGAACTTTTTTTTGGAGCGTGGGATCATAGATTCAAAATTGTTCCGTGCATGTTGCAAGAAGTTCTATATGCTTGGAGTCAACGATGGATACAAGAGAAAAGGATAAGTCTAGGTCCCCACATTTGAACCATCAACTTCCATCTGTGTCCATCAAGTTTCAAGATTCAAGACCTCGACTAAAATATACAACGACATGATGATGACATTCATCATCCCGATGTCAATCTTCCAAGGCTTCCCAATCCACCCCAACCACTTCCTACAATGCCCCTCCATCCACACCCTTCACGGCGTATAGTTACTCTGCAGGAGCAACCACTAGTATTTACTATTATTTACATATTATTATTTTTGTTGGGATGTTAATCATATTAGAGGGTGAATATCCTCTTACCATATATTACCGACTACATTTTTATTTGCATTTTCTATGAGGGTTAAAAGTGAGCATGTATATCCCTTTTTTTATTTTTAAAAACGAGTTAACGTGGATAAGTGACCACGTGTAATTGAATTTGTATCGAGTTACTTGTTTGTTGTTTTATACGTGGACAAATAATTAAGCTAGGAATGCAAATGCACTATGCAACACGTGGACGTGGACGTGGACGGTGGACGTGGACCGCCATAGAATCTTTGAAATCATGACGTATTCATACGCATATTCCGATAAAATTGTTTATTGCATTGTAATCCACGTTGTTTTCAATGTACTAAATACTAATTTAGCTACTCAAAATACCATTATTTTAATTTTTTTATTAATCATTCACTCACTCACTCATTTATTTATTTATTATTTATTGTTTGGAAATAAGATCTCTTTGATGAGTAGTCATTACCTCATTAATAGTATTCATTGTTAAATTATTTTAGTATTAATAACAAAATTATTAATTAGTTCTTGTTCAATCAATATTATTATTATTATTTATTTTATCCTTAATTTATTTGTGATGTTATTAATTTAAAACTATTATTATTATTTAATATTGACAATTTTAAATATTATGTCTAAAAAATATTTTAATTTGATGTTGATTGATTTATATATAAATAAATATATAAATATATATATATATATATTTTAATTAATATACATTGAGACAATTAATATACATGTGTGTGCATATATACATACATATATATGTGTGTGTGTGTGTGTGTGTGTGTGTGTGTGTACATATACATATATATACATATATACATGTACACACACACACATATATATATATATATATATATGCACACACACACATACATACATACATATTGTAGACATGTATACTTTGTTTTTATATCTTTTCAAATCATGTATATCATATAACAATAATTCTAATTAATTTTTCATAAACAATTTTTTAAAAATAATAATTTCTCAATATTATTTTTCAAATTATATATAAGAGTATTAATTTATTACAATACTAATAAAAAACATAAAATAATTTTTATTTATTTTTAAGAGTTTCAATATATATTTATAACAACTACACACCTTTTTTTTAATAAGATAATTATTACTTCAGGCTTCTCATTTTCTACTATAATCTTATTTTATGTTATCTAATGAATAGTGGTTGTTTTATCAAGACTTCTCATTTTCAATTCTAATCTTATATTATCTTATCTTATCTCACCTCTTTGGTTATTAATATTTTTTTAATTTATTAAGTTAAGAATATTATTTTGATAATTATATAGATAATTTTTAATAATAACTTATGTTATTGTAATTAAAAATGTTTTCAATATGTTAATTAAATTTTTAATGTAAATTGAATGGCTGTTGGCCCATTGGTTAAGTTGCTTGGTTCACAAAGATCCTACCAAGGTTCAATTTTACTGAATGCAATGCCCTGAAATTACTATAATAAGAGATGAGGCTGGGATTGTACCCGATAATAATACTGTTCTCTCAAATTTTTTTTTTTTTTTTTAATAAAAAAATTTGGTCTTTAACTTTTGACTTCAGACAGTCGACCACAACAATTTGTGTGTGCTATTTACAATCATCTTGCACTCTCCAATCTCTTTCCACAGGAACAAAATTATTATAATCTTTGTTTTATAAAATCCTCTTTTATTTCACAACTCTTATGGTTAAGTATTGCCTACTTGCAACCCAATCATACATTTGTGTTAAAATCTTCCTATTGTATAAGAGGTTTAAATCATAATAATTTGAGTGGACTGTGAGTAGTATATAAACCTTAATGGTAAGGAAGAGACTAGATCAAAAACATATGAAAATGTGGATGCAAGGACCTCTTTTCAGGACTGGCGGAATGGTCAAGTGGTTGAAGGAGACATGCAGGATTGTTCCAAATCCTGCACCTGCTTCATTTGGTTTGAGGTATGTAGGATTTCTTTCAAGCTCTTTGGAGTTGATCATGATTGCCTATCAATTCATATGGGTGTTGCCAGTTGGGCTAAAGAGATTAGCAAGCCTAATTAGTATGCATCCGATCAACTTAAAGCATGACACCTCTAAAATAAACATTAAAATATCAGTGCAGCAATGAATTCTTATTATCATGCTTGAATCCTTTCCCCAATAGACCAAAAGAATGAAGCCATGATTTATTCATCGCCCCATTCAGGATGGTTCCAGGGATCTGGTTCATGATTTTGAACATTTTTTTGTGAGTTGAGTCCAGTTTCAGTCATTTGGGGCTTATTTCAATATGAAGGGCTACAATCTTTTATCTGAAATTGGTCTCAAAGTGAAGACTAGTAAAATTTAACGCCAAGTTTGCTGTTGCAATCCAAAATTTCCATAATCTCCAATATCTCAGGTTTCCAAATGATCTCCAATCCATTTTCACAAGTACAGAAAATAGGGTCTGTTGACATTTTATATAGGGAATGTTTTTCAGCTTTGGAGTTAACTATACAAAAGGAACTTGGGGAAATGCTGAAAATTTCCCATTTCTCTTCTGTGAGTGTATACACCTTTTTTTTGTCTGGTTTTGTTTTTCTGGGTAAACACGCCATCCAATACATGCTTATAATGTTCATCAATGTACGTTTCTTTAGTTGAGAAGGCGGGCAACTGGCTATACTGCATTGCCTACATCCACCAAGCGTCCTTAACACAGAGACCATCTCAGGGCAAGATTGCTGGGTTTTAAACCTGGAAATTGTTTCCATAAATGCCCCATCTCATCCCTAGACCAGGAGGAGGAGGTCACCATCTGACCACTTGGCCACAACCAGAAGGAGGTCAAGGACTTCTGTTGGTTCTGTGATTGATAACATTTATAAGGAATTGGAAATTTCTCTGTTAAATTGTTAATTTCTGTGGAATTTTGATGTGTTCAAAATGACTTTTATGATTATTTTTTTGATAACTCAAAAGCAATCGAGCTCTACCCAGTGATCCCAAGCTGTATTTAATGGTATTTTTCCTGATGCATAACTTTGGGCTTCTAACCTTTTACCCTCTTTCTTGCATTGGATTTATTTGTTGTATTTATAAGAAAGTTCACGACTGAAGTAGGCTTTTAGAGATCAAAAGGATGCCCTAGACATAGAAACTGGAAAAGAAAAATGTACTTGTCAAGGAAGCTCTGAGATCCAAATTTTACAAGCCTAGACACCATAATAAGGGATGAGGGGGATCATGTCCCAGGGGATTTTAGCGGAATGGATACTCCTCAGACACTGTATCTAAGCTAAAGGAGTCAGGATTAATTCCAGGCCTTCGAAAAAAAAAAAAAAAAACCAATGGAGCTTTACCCATGAACCCAAGCTGTAGAGATTTTTATGGGTAATTATTACCTTAATGGTATTTTTCCTGATCCATAACTTTGGGCTTCTAACCTTTTACCCTCTTTCCTCTCCGACCTTTAATGTAATGCATTTCTTTATTGTATTTATAAGAAATTTCATAACTGAAATAGTCTTTTAGAGATCAAAAGGAAGCCAAGTTGGGTCGTAAGTCTAGACAAAGAAACTGTTAAAGAAAAATGTTAGCACTAGACGGCACTTGCCAGGAAGCTCTGAGATCCAAACCCAATTGGTCTTACTTGGCCCATGATGCACAATTTAAACAATGACTGACCTTGCAGATTAATATGGTGGGATTCATTTTTGACAGGAAATTTGAGCATGTGTCTAATTATGGGAAGAATGAAGATGAAATTGGCAGTGTGAATAAAGTGGCTGATGATGCAATTCAAATCAGTGCAAAGAAATGGTGGATGCCACATCCAGAAACAGGGGTGTTTGGTCCGGAAGAGAAGAAATGTGTAGCAAAAGGGGATCCACAAATGGATGGTTCATCGGTCCTTGAGCAGCATGCCTGGTTCAGGCCTGATGAAGATGTACAAAAACAGCTGTGAATTAGTAGTTTTCAACTCAGATTTTAAAAAAGTTGCAGTGTGACATGTTTGTCTGTTATGCCATTTTTAATTGTGAGCTCTATATAAGAATAATTGAAATCATGTCATTTAATTTTGAACATGTGATGTTCAAGGACAAAATTTACGAATTTAATTTTGAAAAGGTAATGTTTTTTTCGATAATATTTATGAATTTACATGGTGGATGAGACACCAGCGACTACCCTCCACACTAAATGCACTCTGACAAAACATCACAGCCATGGCTAAGGTGGCTGTGATGTTTTGTCAGGGTGCATTTAGCGTGGAGGGCAGCCACCACCGGATGAGACATAGTAGTTGCTAGAACAAGTTAGAATGTGCGATAATATAAGAAAGTAATTGGAAATGATTTACATCTTTCTAGAGTTAACTTTTTTCGTGGCAAATAAAATTTTAATTTTCCTTCAAGTTGTTTGCATTTAATTTAATATTGATAGTTTTAAATATTGTTTTTGTCCAACTTGATGTAAATATTATTGTAGATAATAGAGAGCATAACACCCAAATCAACTCAAAAGGTTGTCCTAAAATATATGACATGGTAATGTTTTTAATACTACTCAATATTCATTTACCTACACAAATTGTAAAGTATGTTTACAACTTGTATGAATTTCATAGCTCTTTATTGTTTATTATGTTGCCACATCCCCTCAATGCCCATTTTCTAGAGCTAGGTTAAACACCAATGGTATTAAACTATGAGGGGTTTGAAACTAAGTATGGAAGGTTTTTTCCTATTTTCTTTCTAAGAACCGTAATATCTCGCAATTTTCCGTTCAAATCTTATTCCGAGTTAATGTACAATGCCTAACTCAAAGTCCTCATTTTGGTTAATCTTTCTTAGTTTCTAGTCTCACTATAATTTTTCCTAAACTATATAGTTCAACTTATAGGTTGTGTGATATGGCACTAAGCAGACCATTTCTACTCAAAGACAACCGAACAAGCATATATGTGTCTTTGAAGTTGACCTCCCAAAAGAATTGAAAGATTATTTAGAGATTCAAGTGGGTTTGGAATATTGATTTAATCTAATTTGAGTAGCGCATCGTAATGAATGATATTCGAGATGATAAGATACAAGAATGTACAAGCAATGAACATTCAACAATGTAAAACCCTAAGCATATACAAGAGAGGAATGATGACTTCATTGGTTTGAGTGATCTAGAAGTGATTGTAACTATTTGAAATGTTGGATCTAGCTAGGGACAATATCACATTGGCTCACAGAGAGTTCTAGGACTCGATCTATGTTGGACATAAGCGCCAAAGGACAGGAGTGCCCGTGCGCTGAAGTGACTATTCTAGGCGCTAATGATTGCTTGATTGTTCAGATTTGATCTTTTTTTGGGTCGGAAGGTCTTCGCTCTAATGTCTACTTTGTCACTCCGACTTCACTATTAGGGTTCTAATAGCACATGTAACATGTAAAACAATCCCTATTTATCTACAAAAGCCGACAAACACATGAGATCTGAATAAAATATGCAATATGTGAAGTCAGATTGACCTTGGCGGTCACCCGATGAGTGAACTTAGTACCAAGTGTTGTACTACATTTCAAAATCCATGTATTTCTTTGTGCTTGTGTGTGAAATGACGTCCCTAGGTTTTCCTCGCGCCTAATGACGCCAAGATAGCGGGCTATCAGAACACCCATGTTATAATAACTCCAAATTAAGGGATTTTTTTCCTTTTAAAACAAACCCCTTAATCCCATTTCATGCCTTCAATGATTTTATATGACAACAATAATAATAATCCTAACAAGAAATATAGTTTACAATCCATCTAATAACATCATAACCATGTGCAGCTGTAAAGGTCAATTAGATCTACCCAATCCCCTTTATCATCACTCTATCCGAGTGTGCATAACTTGTATGCAATTGGTTAACCTATTCATTTAGGTTTGAGAATTGATGCAGTTCTAAGTGTCTACTTGAAATCAATTAACTGAGTTTCATTTGGAATCTCACACCATTGTATTGGAACTCGGTGAACTGACAATGTATTCAACTAGTACACTACTTAGGCCAAAGTTTTCAAGTTATGCTTTGCATGCTTAGTTTCGTGACCACACATAAGCTAAACAAAACTTGTCTCATCACCGCATAGTCATCTCTACATAGTTATTTGGATCACATCTCGTTAATTAAATGTTTAAGTTCTTGTATTAAGAAGGCCTAGAATCTAGATCTCGCCTCTTGTCTTGAGAGTACGCTATCGGTTCTAGCTTAGGACACCTATGAGAAAGATAATGATTACTTAATGACTTTTGTCAATAAGTAATTATTACCCTTCCTACAACCATCATAAGATGGTACATATAGAGTTCAACCAAGCAGATAGGTAGGACTTAGAGTCCACGCTTTCATAATACAATTATCTTATTACAAGGTAGAATTCATCATTTAGAAACTAAGTCAAGTTACACATTTAACGACAAGTTTTATAATAACTTACTAGTTACTATTGTACGAAGTGTCTTAATCTTGTAAGCGTCACTTCACAACTTCTGTTTTTAAGATTGGGTTTAGTTTATCCATGTCATTCTACTTTGATAACGATCCAATCCCATTTAGAATGTATCATAATTTTAACCATATTATTCATTATCGTTAAGTACCTCTTAAGAAAGAGGTATAATCTTCTTAAATAATTAGACAAGGTTTAATATTAACGATAATCGTAAATGTATCATTCACATTTCATAATACTAACTTATTTAAGGTATAGTACTTTTGCACTTTGACATCATTATGTCGTTTAATAAGTTATTGTCGTAAAGGTACAACTATCAATAATGTACTTTTAAAGTTGTACTAAGTAATGAATTAATTATTTAATTAATCTCTTTATGACCGAGTTAAGGGAAAAACCCTTATTTTATAACTCGCTTCGTTGTCCAAAACAACATTATTTATTTAACTCATTAATTAAATATATAAATGATGATGTCATTGATATAGTTGTAATCATTTCCATTTAATAAATTTGAATAACAAATGTCGTAAAGTACAATTATTTAAATCAAATACAATTTTCATAATCATTTTCAAAGTGCATATTCGTTGTTAAAAACAATGTAAATCATCATTACAACTCATAAGAGGTAATCAAATAATAAATGTATTTATTGAAACTCATTAAGGATAAATCCTTATTTTATAAAGTATTACAATAATTTCATATTAATACAAGTAGGCCAACTACCATATAAAATGAAGAAAGTAATGTTGGATGAAGAGGGAAGATGCAAAGTTAGATAATGAATGGAAGATGCAAAAGGTATAACAAATCCAAAAATACGATTCAATAGAAAATTAGAGATACCTAATGATATTCAAGAAACCCTAAGGAAGTGTCAACAATGTAGATTCACTAAAATATGGAAAATGATTTTAAATTAACAATTGATCACATACATTGCATTTCAAATCTGAAAAATACTATCGATGAATTCATATGCAATTGTATACTCTAAAATCAAATAAATAAATGATAAGGGCATTTGTAGTTTTTTTAAAGCGAGTGAGCTTCATGTTGTTTTGATGCTTTCATTAAAGTATGAAATACTACTCTATCATCAACAAATTTTAAAACAATAAGAAATCGGGTGTATGTATTTTAAGGCATGTCTCAATCACAACCTCTTTAAGGAATAAGTCTTGAAAACAACAACCAATATATTTAGGTAGGTATAGACACCTAAATTTGGAAATTTATCATTCGCAATGGCAACATTGGATTTACTCTTAAATTATGACTTAAGCGCACATTATGAGATTAATTGTTTATCCTTAGTCTCATGCATGACTTGTTTTCTTCAATAAAATTGCTTTCTCACTCATAGTATTTCTTACATCAATCCATATGAGTCTAACACCTCAAAGTTTTTGCTTAGAAGTTTCCAACACCTCACTTCCTATACGTATAGGACCGCATAAACACCAAATTTGGTAACATTTGGCAATGAAAAGTTTGGATTTGTTCCTTTCTAATACAAAAGCTCACATTCTAATTCCAATCATCACATCTCTGCTTTGCTCTTGGCTTGTTCATTTCTACACTCTTCTCGCTGCTCATCTAAGGAATATTAATTAAGCAAAGAAATAAGTAAACCTCAAGCATCATTCCCAAACTTTTGATTTTATGTCACTATATGCCCGGGAAAAATCATACCATTTTGGGCCATAGTGGAGTACGGTCCAAGACAACTTATACGGTCTTGGATCCCCAATATAACAACTCTCTTTTCAATTTAATTATCTTATATGTGTCATTTCATCTTCCTAAGGTCGGCCTTAACATGACATTTCAACCACAAAAGCCTATATAAACAATTCAATATCACTTCATATTTCGTATGGCACTTTCATAAGCTCTTATTGCAAATATCAATACGTAATCACTCAAGGCTCTCCTAAATCTTCCAAAATAATTTGAACATCATTTAGAGTAGTCACTACTAAAGGTCTAAATCACCCAACTAGGTTAAAGATTCTAGCTTCCTCCATTTCCAAGCATGTAAAGATCCTAGAGCCATGTCCTAGCAAGAGCAAAGTCACTCCAAGAATTCTCAAGTGTCCTAAAAGGAAAAAATGGTGTAGTTTAGCGGTTGAAGCAAAACACATCATACTACTAGAAAGTTTGGATACATTTTCTACTCTATAATTAGCCTATTATCTTTGTGTCAAGAGACACAAGGGCACACATAGGGGTTGACTTAGATCACATTCACATTTGCACCTAATCCTAGGATAACTACATGAGGTTTTATTCTACTTGAGGGCATGTAGTAAAACACATGGATTGGTTTGGCAAGGGTTGACCACCAAGGGTAGTCCACCCTCACCCACACACCGATTTATCATTTTTTGTATAATTATTTGATGAAGGGTATTGTAGGTATTTAGTGTTTCCCCTTAGTTTAGGTCATTACAGGTTGTTTCGATGTTGTGTGAGATAGAGAGACTCAAAGTGATGAATATTTACAAACAAGCAAAGGGCACAAAAATTTATACAACTGCATTGCAAGCACGCACAATACCATACAACTAAGGGCATAATCTGTACAAAATTAAGGTGGAACCATATGGTCATGGATAAGGACAATTTCTAGCTACAATATCAAAAATCAAGCATCTTCATGTTCACATGTACTTATTCACCCAATCCGCACAACCATATCTCCTCTATTCCACTCTTTATATCTAATTCTTCATCGCCCATTATGTTTTTGACCTATTGTTGTATAATTTATCATTTTTTCAAGTATTAATTTGATATTCAAATCATACATGGTTAATTGTAAATTAAATAATTAAAATATCCCCCTTTTACAAACCCTTACATCCTATATCGTGTATACATGCATATAATTCATAGGGTGTCGGGAATGTAAGGGTCACATAAAATCAATTGTGTTAATAATCTTGACAAGGCTATTAAAAATCAATAGACTTATAAGATCAATGAAATAATTATAAAGAGATATAAAAAGCACATATCAAGGGATAACATGTACACATTATCTACATGGGAAAACCTTTTTAGGTAAAAAATCCCACCATAATGCACATCCAACTTATTTATGATAACGATGAACTCATAAATAGTGTTCTTTATAATTATAGGTCACCCTAGCATTGTGTCAACCTTCACTTCTTCACAATTTTATACTTGCACATGAATATGAGTGCATAATAATAATGTTGGAATGATCAATATCTAATGGGAGTGTAGACACTAAATCACACACATTGGGTATCTATCTAGTCCTGATCACATACTACTATTCATATGATTCATAAGCAAGAAAAGCACTAATTGACCCATGTATTTGGCCATATTTGCTTATTTTTTGTTGCATCCATTGATCTTACACTCCTTTCCCAGTCTTTGTTTTTATACTTCAAAATCTCTCACTCTGGACACAGCGCCAAGCCAAAACACCAACATCAGTGCCCCCGTCCCCCGGGTGCCCCTACCCTCTTTGTATTTTGCTCACATATTTTGGGTCCTTTCTAGCCGTTTGGGCATCTTATCTTTTTGGTAATCGGTCGTTTTGGGGTTAATTACAAAATTCAAGCAAGGGAATCATATAAATATAAAATTATGTGACCATAATAAATGACCAAGCACTAAGCATCACCATCTATCATCCACACAAGGGCAATGGACTACATTTTTTGCATACACTTCATAGGAGGGGAAGTTCATTCTTTCATGCACACATCTATTTACATCTTTTACATCTAGCTACTTGCTCGTTATCAAGTGCGAAACACAAAAGAGCCACCTAGGGCACAATTTCAACACACACACACACACACACACACATCTATATTGGGTTTGAGATGTAGTGCAATGCTTAGTCGTAAGTTCACTTGTTTGATAGTCGAGGACATTCTAACCCCTCATTTGCATTATTTTATTTTTGGGATTTGATGTGCTTTTTTGGGTTTTAAAGGTGATTTCTTCATTCACGAGTTACATGTGACGTCCGTGAACTTAATGCGAAATACTTGAAACAGGCATCAGATGATAACAAACACCTCACGAACCTTTGAAGAAGAGTTTTCGAGGTTTTGAGCAGTCATAAGTGCCCAAAATAGGTCTGTAGCACCTGCAGACGCCCGACCCTATCTAGGTGCCCTAGTCCAGGAAGATGTGGTAGTTGCACAATTTTCTGAGCTTCGGTGCAACACTTCTCTCCTTCTGTTTATCAATTCGTCACTTCGGCACAGTCCAAAATAAATTGTAAAGCAACTAAGTCCTTCTATCTCCTCTTTGTAACTAGGGTTTCATAATTTTTAACTTAATTTGTTTGGGTCAATTTCTATACTTCATTACATATATCTAGTGATGTTACATAATTAATATCAAGCATCTATTTATTTCAATATTTAATTAATCGGGAGATCGCCATATTAAAGGGTGGGTGAATTGGTTGTGACCTTTCGGGTGAAACAATTCACACTTGACCCAATTAATAAATTAATTGATTAGAAATTTATAATAAATTTGAAATTTATATAACTTATGATATAAGTTATAACCTAAGTTTATAACATTAACCTAGTTTGGAGTCATATTTGTTGTGGTGGCCACGTAAATGTGTCCTAAAAAAAATTACTTGTTCCATCACTCCCCTTTAATGTTTAGTGGGGATACATGTGAAATTCAAATTTTTATACGAAAGGAATTGCAACCCTTAAACCATATAGGATGATTTTAGGTTAGCATGTCTACATGGATAATCTAATAGAAATATTCCAATTTTCTCTTGGATAAGTACATATAGGAAGTCTTACATAAGTTTCTAAAGCCTAAAAATAAAACAAGAAATCTCCATAGAACTTATTTAGCTACTTCCATGACACTTCTATACTATGTTTCAATAGAAGAGATAGACATTGTTGGTTATTTTTATTACTTAGAGAGATATCGCATGCACCAAAATTGAAAAAATATCCAAGCACACATTTCATATATATCACAACATGGTTATAATCACAAAAACCATATGATTGAGCATCATTAGGAGAAAAATAATTTAAATCATAGTTGGTTGTATTTTTAATATTCATATATTTTTAGCCATTTTTAATGATCATCATATATAACTCCTGCATCAATCTCGAAACAACATCGACTGCAAATAAAATTTCAGGCCTAATAAAGGTTAGACAAATTAAAATGTCAAAAACTTCTTGTACAAGGTAAGGTTGGCTATGACACATGGACATTAAGTTTGATACAAATTGAAATAAGAATGGAAACAATTTTACAATCACTCATGACAAATTACTATTATTTTGAGATACTAATATAAAGTTTCGATCCTTGGATATAACCTATGCCAAGGATAATATAGTAGTCCAATTTCCTAAATTTATATGTGATTAATATGTTAGGACAAATATTAGATACAATCAAGTATTGGGCCTCTCCATTAAAAACACGAAGGGTGTCCCCAATGTTAGTGGATGTACAAACAATATTGTTTGTAGTAATCACATACTTATTTACTCAAACAAATAGAGATTATCTAATACAAAAATGATTTATATGAATATTGAATGCCTCAAAAGAACATTTTAATCCCGGAATAAACGTATGAACTATTATACCATCATCCATTGATATTGCTTGCACACACACAAAGGTGTGGTTGCATATTCATATTGATATCTTCTAAAAAAATTGAAAATTCTTGAATGTTGTACTAGGTTTTCGGTCATAGGTATGCAACTTTGATAGATGGGTTGTATTGACATTCATAGGGATTTCGCCCAACAACCTTATCGGACATATGATAGTTCTTGCACCAGGACCCACAAGATATCCAAACATAGATTTTCATCATACAACATTACTAACAACGGTCAATATCAAAATAACTTGATATCTTTACCACAATCCAAAACAATTTCATTTACTTGTAAAAATTTCATGGAATATTAAATTTTTATTTTTATAACCAAATCATGTTTCCTTCATAGTTATTTGACTCTTTTTTATAACAAGCTTCCTATATAATGCAAGATCTACTTTCTCATATGTACGTTTAGTATTGAGTTTGATGCCAACTTCAAAAATAGAGATACGTTTGAAGTCAATTATGTTAACTTTGATAAGAAGATATAAGCATATTGAGCTTTATATACAACAATTGAATTCTGATTTTGGGATATAGCCTAGCCAAGAAACCGTAGAGGTAGGCCTAAATCAGTCATTTCAAAGATTTAACATATCTTAGATTTATGGTGTGATACTCCAAGTTTTTGCATCTAATAAATATTAAACAAAATATCAAATACAAAAAGTATCTTAAATTCTCTCCTTGGTTTCCATAATAAGAACTACAATGGCACAACAAATTATTGCCTTAAAAAATGGAAGGACACATAATTCAATAAAATACACCCTCAACTCTCACGGTGATATCGGCTCGTAATAATTAAGAATTATAACAATTTGATTGCAAAGTGTATAGTTTATATATTAAGGATAAAGTTATTAATATGCACCAAATATTGCATAAATACGAAATATAAAATAAAGGTAGCATCAACAAATGCAAAAATGAATCATGAATCATTCCAATCAGAGTTTTGAGTCAAAAACAAATTTTTCTTTTGGGGCTCCTCAATTCACTCACGGGAATCATCTCATTAAATCTCCCATTGTTATTTTTAAGATTGTAAGATTAGCAAAAAAATATAATAAGTTACCTATCATACCATAAACATGGGAAGATGAGGAGAAAGACAACTTGTGAGTAGCAATCGATGGAATATCTTTAGAGGGACATTACATTCATAATATGTCCAAATATGATATTTTCTTAATGTGTTTAAAAATGCAACACATGTGAATAAAGACTAAATTCCATTTGGCAGGGATATGAATCAAGGACATTTTTAGTTTTAATAAAACTTGTAAGTATAAGATAATTTTTTTACATCAAATATATTCATACATATAATAGTGCTATTTTCTTCTAAAAACAAGTGACCCTATAATAACATGTTCTAGAGTTAAACTCCTAAACACATAGAGGTTAATTGTACATAAAATACACACTACAAACTTATATTTTTACCAATATTCTTAAGTAGATCAAATCCTCAAATACATTGTGAGTCGATTATAATCATAAACTATTAGTAGTTCCTCTAAAATTTTCAAAACAAATAAAAATTTCTTAATTTTTACCCAAAATTTTTATTGAATTTTGTGGAAAAAAATTCTTTTTGGGACCGTTTAACAAAACCTAAAATTTAATAATTTGTGAAAATAAAACCTTTGAAATTTTTGTTCTATTTTTAAACAATAAAAATTTTCACTACAAAATCCTTAAACAATTTTTGAACATGGATGAGGGATCTCAACCCTCTATCCTCTTAGTATACGAAGGTCCTTAAAATATTCATGTAGTTAACACTCGATCGAGCTAAGACTAAACACCAAACACTCATATAGTTAACACTCTATTTAAGTTTTAAGTTTTAAAATCAACTAATTCACATTTAAAAATGATGTGGGTTCTCTTACAAAGAACATTTATATAGTAAAACGCTTCAAGTTTAATTGTCAAGCCGTGGGGCGATAGTTTACAAAACTTATATTAAGAATGCTTCTAATCAAGGAGATCGGATATCACTACAAAATCCCAAGTAAGATGGAGAATGATCTCAAAGTGTAAACCTAAATTCAAAGTTATGTGACTAATCAATTTCATAGTTTTTAATATATTCATTTTTTTCCTTAAACAAATTAATGTTGCACTAATTAATTTGAAGATCCATAAGATGGAAAATGATCCCAAAGTGTAAATCTAAACTCATAGTTATGTGACTAATCAATTTCATAGTTTTTCATATATTCATATTTTCCTGAAAAAAATCAATGTTGCACTAATTAATTTGAAGATTCATAAGATGGAGAATGATCATAAGGTGTAAACCTAAACTTATAGTTATGTGACTAATCAATTTCATAGTTTTTAATATATTCATTTTTTTCTTAAAAAAATTAATGTTGCACTAATTAATTTGAAGATCCATAAACACCTTTACGAGTTTATGAGAATATTAAAACATAATTTCAAATTATAATTTAAAAACAAATTTGAAGAAAATGAAAGAAATGACTCACTCAATGCAAACTTACAATGGCATGTATCGTCAATCTTCTAATTTCACTTTCTTGCAAAATCTCAAATCCAATACATGTAATCTGTAATTATTATCCAATCTTTATTTGTAAAAAATCAAACAATAAAAAAATTAAAAAAACCAATTATAAATCAAAATCAATAAAATACAGTTAAACAAGAAATCAAATGAATCTTAAAAAGAAATTAAAGATCATAACTAATGGATGTTTCTATTTTATCAATGAGATATGCATATATTTATATTTCATTAATAAGATATTAAGATAATTCTATTATTTTGTTTAATTTACATTCCAAAGTTTCCATTTTCATTTATGTTATATTTGTCATGAATCTCACAAATTTATAATATATAGTGTCTATTTAATATTTAATTTATTAACTTCATATATATATATATATATATATATATATATATATATATATATGACGGTCAAATTTTGAATATACATGTCATTTTGACGTTTAAATTATATATTTACCTGTCAATCATGACGGTCATATTTTAAAAGTGGTTGTATTTTGACATCTAAAATGACTAAAAACATCTAAACGCCTTGCAAAATCTAACATTGGAACTTAGAATCGAGCCATATGTTTTAAGAGTCTCATAATGGCTCGAAGTTAGGATTATCGGAAAAAAGACACGTGGCAAAGTTCTAGGTAATCGGGTTGATGAAAGTGGAGGAAAATTATATGTTAATATTGTGGGATACATGGCGCAATGACATAATTGATTTGCACCCATCACATGTTTGGAAACTTTGAACCACCGATGGCATCCAGGTTGTGAGGATCTTGAAAACCTTGAGCTCTGAGTCATAGGATTTCTTTGGTAGCTTCGTGAATGTTAAAATTTCTTCTTCTTATTCTTCAAGAAATCCGTGAGGATGAAGACAGTGTTGTGATCTAAGTATCACTATGTGGCGGAAGATTAACCCCAAAATGGACACGTGTCACCAAAGCATGAATAATAATAATAATAATAATAGGCTTTTATAGTCCACGATGTCGAGTGGCCTATTTTTGGGTCTACAAGCAGCTTATAGCATATGTGACTACCTCGTACTCACATGCGGGAGGCAACTAACTTTGCTACAAACAAGGCGTACATACCCTACCCCCTCGTAGATTTGAACTTTGACCTCTATTTCAAGAGCACATGTTCTTCACCATTAGAATCACTACAAGGGGTGGATAAACCACAAATTTTTGGGCAATGGCGTAATTACGGGAACTCATTTAATCAAAAGAAACTGAAAATTCAACTAAGAAAATAAAATATGTGAAAATGCAACGGCACATAAATGCCAACACCTGGAAAATGAAAGGTGAACCATTATTGGTCCATGTGGACCAATGATGAATCTTCCCCTTGTCAAAGAGAATGGAAAAAAATTGGTTTATGAAATCAAGAGACTTTGAGTAGCCGAGACCTAAAGACCAACCATGGATTTATGGTGACACGTGGTCTAACCATGGTAAAGACTCATAGACCAATCACGTGAAACGCTCACAAAGATTCAAATTCAATGAAGGCAGAGACAATTGTCTTAGATACTAATCAAATTAATGCAGATAAGGTTTTGACGGGCTAATAAGAACCCAACTATAGAAAATTTAAAATTCACAAATAGAGAATTTGAAAATGACACAGAACTCACTTAGATTCATATAAATTTTGTTGTAGGATACCAAATCGAACAAATTATTACGGCCATTTTGAGCCTGACGGAAATGCTTTTGAAATTTTTATCTAGTGATATCAATTTCAAATCACATTTTGCTTATTACGCCGAAGGCATTCCCCTATGGTAGAGGACCTCCGGATGTTTCTATAACTATGCTAAATTTGACAGCCTTTTAGACGTTTTTCAAACTGGATTAAATTTGATTTACAATTAAAGAGTTGTTTGCACATCGTTTTTACTTTGCATGCAAGTTTTGACTTTTATTTTTAAGATCCTATTTTTAAGCTGCTATAGGTTGCGGGACTATTTTTTAAGTGAAGGGCGGCGTTGCGTGAGGGCGAGATGAGGGTTTTGTCTAAGTCAGCAGACAGCGTTGTTTGGTATGTAAATTGGAAAAAAACCTGAAAGATTCCCGTACTTGCCCGGCCATTTTGAGCCCTAAGCTCGAGCTTGAGCCTCGCCGTTTAAACCTCCTTCCATGCTGCCACGCTGCTTTTTCTCCGCATTTCAAATTTTTTAACCCGTTTATATATTCTTGGTCAGGCTTATCTGTAAAAGCCGTGTTTTTTTTTTGCATAAAGACGTGGATTTTTTTAATTAAAGTGAGTAGGTTTATTATGAGAATGGGTTGTTTGTTTTAAAAAATGGATAGTAGGTATTAGCTTTAATACGTGGTGGCCATTAATCTCTACCTTTTAAAAAGGCAAAGTTTCATATGTGGGGGATTTTTAAAAGGCAAGGGGCTTTTACTTTGCCTTTTAACATTCATCAAAAACTTTTCAAGGAAAGATATAATGGTGTAAAGGCAAGATGTAGAGGATAGTTGAGAAATTCAGGTGTTAAAGGATTATTAAGTAATCCAATGGAGCTTGTGGTGATTTTTGATTGATTTCTATTAAAAGAGTTAGTTGTACTTGTAAGGCTTGTATTTATCAAAGGAAAAAAGAGGAACATTATCCATATATGATGGGATAGGTCATTTTGTAGAAGCCATATGATTTGTATATAGAGTAGCTTGAGGAACAACTTGCGATGTTCCCATAATTGGCATATTAGGTGCATTTGAAGGTGGGGTGAATGCTTGAGGAACAACTCTTGTGACTGAGCTCACTGTGTTATCAATGCTTTAGAATAAATGTTAATAGTGGGTTTCAAGTAGCCAATTATATGTTTTTCCCTTCATATGAGCTTTATTGTTTTTTTAGATAGATATAGGAGCTTTATTGTCCAGTGTATATTTCAAGATCATGAGTCCAACCACTAGATTCCCTAACATGGATGGGGATAACATCAAACCTCCCTATACAAGAGTTTAATTGGTATTGGGACTCCTTTTGATCTATATAATTTTTTTATTTTTATAAACAATGAAGTATGAAAAAAGTATGGTGTGTACAATGCAATGTAAACACCGAACCGTATATGTTATTTGTTTTAGAGGGATAGTTATTACTTTTGTAGTTGATGTTTTAATAAGGGGTGTGATTGGTTTTATAAGTGTAGAAATATAGATGAACCACTTCATTTAAATGTTCTATCTCTACATTTCTAACTTGTTACAAATTCGTACATATACATTTACAAATTTTATATCATGAGTGGTAGCGTTTTGCATATTTGTTTATTTGAACTAAACATGAATACATGAAGATTTTTGTACATGTGTGATTTAATATCAT
The DNA here is from genome assembly GCA_018340775.1 of Taxus wallichiana var. yunnanensis. Lineage (NCBI taxonomy): Eukaryota > Viridiplantae > Streptophyta > Pinopsida > Cupressales > Taxaceae > Taxus > Taxus wallichiana. The sequence goes on along the minus strand of CM031243.1, from coordinate 361,930,770 downwards.
GAGTGGTAGCCTTATGTAGTGAATATGACATTGGTAGTGTAGATATATTTAGTTTTATTAACTTCTTTTTCACTTTTTTGTAGGGTATTTGTGATTCTCATTCTCCCGGTAAAGAAGAGAGCGTCGTCTCTAAACAAACTTGAGGTGGGTTTCAATATCGATTCAAGTATTTATTCATTTGTTTTGTTTATTACATGATATGGTTTAAAAATTATCAGAGGGTGCTTTCATGTCATTTTCTTTTGATTGTTACATTTATATTTAGACTCCAATCCTTTTTCGAAGTGACATGTGGGGGCACGTGCCTTCGTCAATGATAGGATTTGTTATGTGCTGAGGGGCTCGTTCCCCAATGAGGCCATTTTGAAGCATCCCAAGTTGGACATTAGACTGATCAGCGACAAGGCTTTTAAAGCTGCCCGTCATACCTAAGAACATCTTGGTGGACTAACATACTTATTTTCCCTCTCCAGTTTAATATGATGCAGACTAGAAACACAATTCCCCTCCCCACAATGGGATTGACATTAACTACGCCTCACTTGTAGAGGGAGGAAAAGTTTAAGTGTATTCAATGTGTTGTTAATGTTTTGCATTATAGGCAACCGAAACCACCTAAAACAGTGATAGCTGAAATGATCAGAGATCACCTCCACCTGATGCCAACATCCCCAATTTTTCTCTCCAAAATCCGAACGATTGGAGATCATTCACGAGGCTTCTACTTGATTTATGATTCGAATGAAGATGCACTGAAATATGAACCACCCCACAAATTGAGGAGAATGGGAATTCCAATTGAGGCATCTGCAACTGGACAAAACTACAAGAAACGTGCAAAGAAAATTACACAAGCAAAAAGCAAGAAATTTGATTTTAAAAAATAGCTTGTAGTGGTTAGTTTATAAGTGTTTGTTTATAAGTATTTTTGAAATAAACTGTAACTCGTTCCAAATATTCCATGTATGTATTGTGGCAGTATATATCCGACAGAGAATCAAACTTATCAAACACATGTTCATTTTTTGTTATCCAACAACTATGCTTTCCTAATTTCTTTATCATTGTGTTTCCATACAAATACCTATAGTCTTCTCACTTCAAGTGTACATATTGTTCTTATTGTTTTCCATTCTATTTTCTTAACATAATAATTTATATATATATATATATATCATGCAGAACATATGGAGCACAAAATCTAACTTTTCAACAAACAACAACAACAACAATGCATTTTTAATGTGTTATTCATTATATCTTTCCTTTATACAATTGCTCGCTTCTTTATGTAAACCAACGACGCATTTTTAATGTGTACTTCATAATATTTACACACAAATACATATAGTTTTAAAATGCCGACAAACAACCATAAAAATTTTAGTTGTTTTTCAACCAAAGCTTTGTACATTATATCACTTTTTTGCATATTGAATTGTTAAAGGGTTAGACTTCATGTTTGCACTTTTTAGAAAATATAAAATAATAAGGAAGCCAACTTTAAAGGTTCTCATTCTTTACAAATGCATGATTTCCTGAACAAATCCTTCATTTCATGATTGACTGCCCTACAAGTTTACATTTTCCACCATATATTTGTAGAATTCCCACAATCTCGAGCATCTTTTAGTTGCCATGGAAATAAATTTGACACACGAAGGCATTTCTCAATTGATTGAGGGTGGTTCCAATGTTGACCCCACATTTCAGATACTACACTTGAGCTCTCTAAGGTCCATTCTCAACACGGGAGCCCAACATCGTGTTGACCTTTCAAATGGGATACATTTTCAAACAACACTTCTACCCTCCAAATTTACAAGTCGTGTAACCGAAAAATCAATACAAGAAGGCTCCATCGTGTGCTTACACAAATCCCTCATTAGAATGATCAAAAGTGAACTGTAAGCTTCATCTCTTGCTCAATTACCAATGTACATAAACTCCCTATATCAATTAAAATTTCTTTCTGTTTGTTTTTTCCATCCGTTGCTCAGTTCTAATTCTATCTTGTTTTTCTTTTCCATTGCAGCACCATTCTTATCATTGAAATGGATGTTGTTGTTGAAACACATTTGGTAATCGGTGCTCCAATCTGACTACCAACAAATGCTCTCGAACACTCAGTTGCCGCAAACAGATGCAAGTGCAAACCGGGTTAACAAATATTTTGTGAGAACACCAACTAAAATAAGTGCTTTGAATACATCTATGCACATGTGGTCCATAGAGGGTCATGCCCTAGCAAAAACAACCCTTCACCAATATCACAATGCAAGGGGAAATGGATCCGTGTTTGGGTTTGATTTTGTTGATCAGGAAGGAGGGAAAATGCACATCACTTATTTCAACAAGACCACGAAGCATTCTATGAGAAGATCGAGAATGGGAAGCTATATACAATTTCCAATGGGAGGATTACGAGGATTGCTGGTGCAAAGCCATGTTACAAACCATTTGAACAATGCTTTGGAGATTTTCCTACAACCTTCCTCAACCATATCTCCACTCATAAAGAAATGAAGATACAATACCTTCCCATAACTTTCACTTCACCAAAATCAAGGAATTACCGCAAGCGGCCAAGGTTCTACAGGTTGATTTGATTGGAATTGTTGTTACGATGTCACCATGCTCGACACTTCGTCACAAGATGACAAGTCTGAAACAAAGAGAAGAACACTGCAATTAAAGGACATGTCGGATTTTAGTGTAAGTGTCACATTGTGGGGACAACACTTAGATGATATAAGCAATGAACTTAAAGACATGCTTTCTATACCGCCTCTTCCGGTCCTCACCTTGAAAGCTGCCCACATCTCTAGTTTCAATGGAAGCTTAGTGGACATTGTTTCAAGAACCAAATGTTACATCAACCCTCAAATTTCAGAAACAAACACACTTCATGGTTGGGTTGACTCCGATGACTACTTCCTTCCAGCGCCCTCTATCACAAGCCAATTTATGGGCCCTCCAAAAATCCTGACCTCTGTAACGACGATTTCGGAGGTACTAAATATGGGGAACACTGAGAGAAATGAATGGGCCATGGTTATTGCAGAAATCACGAATATCAGCATGGACAAATTTTTTTACAAGGCATGTCCTCTTCAAAAAGGTGACAAACAATGCAGGAAAAAGGTGAGAGAGAATGGTAATGGTTCATGGTTATGTTCGACTTACAGCAATGCACAAGTTCAAAAATCTGATTGTAGATATGCACTTAGAATCGATCTAAGGACCCAATAGGAGAACTTCAATCGATTCACGCTTTTGATGAGATAGTTGAATTAATCATCGGTGTTATAGTTAGTGACCTCCATATATTGTCTATAGATGAAGATGCGACTAGTGAAATTATAAGTAATGTTATCAGTAGCGAATATCGCTTCACACTTTCATTGAAAAATAGACATATTGTGGAAACAACAGATTGAAATGTGTCATCGCGGCATTCAAAGAAAGCGGAAAACAATGCAACTCCTCCATAACCTTTACGCAAGGATTTCCAACCCACCCGTCCCTTCAAACATTACACCCTCACTCATCCCATTCTATACTTTGAACTATCACTGCTATGTTTCTTATTTCATATCTATGTTTCACTTTTTCCCCTCCTTCAAAAGAAAACTGTTGAATTCCCTTATACACTGACATACTATTGTCTCCTTCTATTATGTGGATTGTTAGTACTTTTAAGAAAATAAATATAAAAAAATGCAATTTTGTTATGTATGTATTTACATCCTTCTATAGTATGTGAACACATTGTATGTTTCTATATATCTAATACTCTTTTCCTTAATAAAAAAAGTAGTTTCTCAAAACTCAAATTGTTACCTCTTATGCATATTTCCCATTGGAACTCAAATTGTTACCTCTTATTCATATTTCCCATTGGAATTAATTATGTTGATGACTCTAAATTTGTTTGCTTGTAAATATGAATGGCTTTCGGTTTTGAAGTGAAATTGTTAATGCAATTGGCTACATATTTTAGTCACTCTTATCTACTATAGCACATTCTTGTGAATGCAGGGTTTTTCTTTTTTCTGAAATGTGTTTTCCCATATAATTTATTATGATTGCTTTTGATGTGATAATGATCCACCATAGGTTGGATGGAAGCTGCATAAATTATTGCGTAGAATGATGGATGGCTGAAATGATTCTTATGTTGCAATTACTAATTGATGGCTTTGTGATATTGTAATCTATCACAGAATGACTAGTTTAGCTAGATGTCCTACATCTTTAATTCATTATGCATTGCTTCTTTCTTCCTTTAACAACATATCCATAACAAAGCATACAACAAATTCACAAATCTCCCATCCCACCTTGCTCTGGATTTTATAAAATCATAAATAAATAACACTACACTAGATAACAATATTCTTTTATTACTCCTCCATACCACAAAACTTCACTTGACAGGATTTGCCATTTCATGGCCTTGTTATAATTACGTTGTGAGATGGAATCGCATTTGATGTTGTAACATTTATAAGGGTTTTACTCAATATTTAATTAGTGTTATTCTTCATTTTGTGTTTTTGTTAGTATTAGGTGGAAACTATATATCTTTGCATTACTTTGTCTAAAAATACTTACTTAAGTTCATGGGGCAATGAATATATGTATACATGGTTATATTTTTGAATCTTTGAGCAACATTGAAGATATATTTTGTAAATATTGCTATCTTTTTGTACATTTTTACTACTGCAACAACCAAAGCTTTTTTTATTGGATATGTGCCATAAGTTAATGTCGAGTTAATATCTCCTGCATTCCAATGTATGCAACCTATATTTTATTAACAATATTTAAAGTTATCATGTTTTCTAAGACCCTTATAATATGTGGAAATTTATTCTTAGTAAACCATATTTTGTTTTGAAGTATTTTCTATTTTCATTACGCTTACAATTTTTTACATTGTGTTAGTTAAACGGCTATGTTATTGAAACATATAATAATATAATTGCAGTAATCCCGTAAACTTAAAATCCATTATAAAACAAACTTTCTAGGTTGGTGGCAATTAAAGACACATTTAATACTCACCAAAGATTGGATTAAATAGGAAAATTGTTCGTATTAATTATTAATATCTAAGTTTCTAGTTACAAAATTATAAATTAATTTTACTCTAAATATTAGTATGTTCATGAAGCCAATTGTGGCCAATTGAAATGGAAATGTTAAATAAATTTTAAATTATATATAATTAAATTTGTTTTATCTACAAACTTTAAAGATTGATTTTTTAATTGTGTATATGTTTGGACACCTCACAATCTATGTTTACATGTTAGTGAGTTACCATTGTGCTAACCATCTTCCTAGGCTTTTCCTTCCAGAGCCCCTTCGAATCCACTCGTGTTGTGCTCGCCTTGTGTCATGCATGAGAGGCTCTATTGGATATATAATTGAAAGTGTAAAAATGGCTCTCACAAGTTGATTTATTCTTACATAACCTAAGAAATGGACCAAATATTCTTGTTATCAAATTTTTGGGTAGATAATACTTGTCGAAAAATCCCACTATTCAATTTTGGGTCTCGTATTAGAATGACAACTCCATATAGTTTTAAGTCCCTTATCAAAAATAGCTCTAAATGATGTCAAGTCCAATGTTTGAATGAAAAGCTGGTATCATGAATAACAACAATAATAATGATTCCATTTTTTTGTCATTTATTATTAGAAGGAATAGTAGTATATTTAGGATATGGACCGTCGATCTCAATGTCAACAACCCCTGCCATATGTATTTCATGTATTCTTTGTCCCCTTTCTCATTCAAGAAGTTTGTACAAATGACACGTAGTCTATATGCAACTTTACTAGAAGAAAGAATCTATGACCATAGATGGAAGAGGATGGATTTGACCGATTAGAGGCTTTCAATTGGGGTGATCATCTCCTTGGATTTTCCAAAGTTGTGTCCCCTTCGAACCCTTTCACGTTGTTTTTACCTCATGTTATGCATGCTATGATTCATTTAAAATATAGTCAAAGGTGAAAATTATCAATCCTTTCGCCAATGAATTTGTTGTCTATCATCGAATACTTCCAAATTTTGTAACTTCTTTCTTCGACGAATTGACATAATTGTGAGAAACATTTAAGTAGCATGAAATTTAAGAATCGTAAATATTTCTTCTAAATACGTGTATTATTTTTGTTACACATGAAGACCATATGTTCTTGATGTTTTAAGTTCCCAAGAAAAATGCTTAGGTAGGAAGAAGATGAACAAAGTCACGAGTTTCACCGAAAAACAAGAAAATAATAAAATCAATGCTATGTAGTGTGTTCAAACACCGGTAATAACAAAACCATCAATGAAAAATTCGGCTTAAGAATTAACACTATTGAACGAAAATGACTTACTTTTAAATCTACCCCCATAATTCCCTCCAACATTTTCCTTTCCCTTGTACTTATCCTCCTAATATCCCCTTTTTATCACCCCATTTCTTCTTTCAATGTTTCTCCTTTACTCCTCACTATTAGTGTATCCATTGCACCACTAGGTAATGCGATTGCTAGTATTAACAATCACACAAGAATGAAACCTAATAAACATACACTCATTTTAAAGTATTTTAAAATAGAAGTAAGAAACTATAATTAAATCTATCATTTATAAACTTTTCATCCTTCAATATCCGCATTGAATTTTTTTACATGAGAATAAGATTCATAACTTGTTACGTGACCCATTATATTAGTTAATTGTAATAAGATGAAGCATCTTAGTATCACTTGAGGGCTACGACATTTGGCAAACATGTTTGGTCTTGGCTAGGTGCACCTTGGAATTGCTTCTACGACTCTAAAAATCCGCATTTTGTCAAAACATCAACCCCACCTTGGTTGACTAGCTTGATCCAAGCTGTCAGTTGTGTAATATATTATGATCCTTATGCTTTATAGGGCGAAGTCGCACTAGAGGTGGCCTTCTCACTAACATAATGGCCAATTGTGCCTTACTACCAAAATCATACATACATGTTCAAGTGCATCTTAAAATTGCTTTGATGACTCTACAACCCCTCAAATTTTACTATCGGCATAATTCATTACACCTTCTTTTGATGGTAAGGAAATATGAAAGATGGGTGTGGAGATGGTGGTGGAGATGGAGCCACAAATCTCCAAATAAAAATAAGAGTGCGTTTATATATGATATGGCTATCCTTTTATATGTTAATGCTTAAGAGCTCATCTTAAGCATTGTTATACTTTATATTTTTAGTGTTGGTGCTTCTTTCATTGATCTACTATAGACGATTCTTTACTCTCTTAGGTATTAATTATATGTAAAATCAAATAAGATGAATTTATAATTTGCGTGTTAAGGGTGGAGTGTCAACAACTTTCCACTTGCCACTTGTTGTTAGGAAGTTGAGTTGCATACAAGTCATCAACATGTATTTATTTCTCTCGCCTCACATCCTCTATGTGCCCTTTCGGTGAGTCTTACTCATTCATCACACCACACTCATCGTTTTCAATGCCCATTATAATATATTAAAAGGTCTCCCTTTACATGTTTTCCCACCAATTTCACATAACTTAAAAATACATGTTTAAGTTTATCATGATCCTTATGCTAATAGGGGTGACACTACAATGGAGGTGGCCCTCTAAAAATATAGTATGTTGATAACATCAACACCCCAACCTTTGTCTTTAGATAGATTGACATCAACTGCGGTGGCCATGCTTGGTGTTGTGGGCTCGGTGCACCTTAGAATTGCTTCCACGACTCTAAAAACTCACATTTATTCAAAAATCAATTCCCCCTTAATTGGCTACCTTGATCCACAATTAAATATCACAATCCTTTTGCCAATGGAATAAAGTTGCACTAGATGTAGCACTCTCATTAACATAATGATCTATTGGGTACAAGATAGTATGTTTGTTGCAGAGCCAAATTAAAGGTTAGGAGTGCTCTAGGCAATAATTGAAGTGGACACCCTTCTTAAAATTTTAGTTAATAATTTTTCCCCATCAAATAAATAAATAAAAGCTATGTACATTATTATATTTTAAAATTTTCATAAGAATCATAATAAATCACTAATTTATAAAAATCAATATGTCGTTCGTCTCCTCCGCAGAACTTAGACAATGCTTTGAGTGGCCACCATGTCCTTAAAAGATTTATATTAGATGGGATTTCCACGTTGCTCCAATATGTTTTGCATTATCAATGTATTCACTTGTTGCTAAAATCAATTCCAGAGGAAGGTAAAAAGGAAAAGGCAGAGAGAGCAGAATCTCACGTGTTTTCTTGAGAGATACCAAATGTTTGACATAATGATGATATGATGCAAAGAAAAGAAATTTGACAAAAAAAAGATAGGATAACAACTTGATTCGATCCCTCTCTCGGAAAACCATTTTCCTTTGGCCCGAATCAACAAATCATGTTTGATCCGAAGCGGAAAATGGAGCACACACTAGGAATGCCAATTGTAGCAATTGATATTCGATCCCCTTACATCTTGGCATGGCAAAATGTTCAATGCTATTGTATCTCCCATTGCTCATCACATGCATTCATGGAGGAAGATAATTTATATTAATGCAAATAAATAACAAATAACAAAATAGGATAATATACAAAGAATATATTGAAGCTAATATTTAAGAGAACAGTTCATTTTGATATTTATTTTTGTTGTTATTTGTATACAAATAAATCTACATACTTCTGTCACACACTTAAAATTGTTAAATTAATTTAATATACACGATATACATAATTTACTAGTCTATAATGATGTTTATGGTGATGATACATTTAAGAAGAGGGTTAATTTATCTAATAACTATATTTTCCTAAATATATCTGGACTACATAAAACAAAATGTTTTCCTTCATCTAATACACTCTCTTAAAAATGGTGGCAAAAGCTTTGCACTCAAGATAATACAAAATATAAATAAGCTACCTCTTAACATACTCCAATATATTAATCTAACGTAGCATCGCTAAGCTTATAGAATTTAACCCCAATATTCAATCTTACTTTTAAACTTTTTAGACAGCTTTAGAATACAATAGGCGTAACTTTGTAATGAAGTGGGAAAACTATCTTTATCCAATCTTACTTGTAAACATTTAAAAAAACTTTAGAACATAAGAGGAGTATTCCTATAATGAGGAAAAAACCATCTCATATTCTCACTTTCATAAACATGTTTAAACATTTTAGAGCTTGGACTTTTATTCTTTGAGATCATTAATGTTAAAAATTACATTAAAATGAATTTCAATTTAAATTTGTGATTGAGATTAAGTTTCCTAGAAGAGTGAGACCTTTCTTAGTCATAGCTCGTACGGGTACGAAATGAAGAATATATAGTTGAGAATTCTGAAATGGGGAGGAATCGGCCCGCCCCTTGCTATCATTATCATCGCTTCCACCTTGCTGAGTAGAGAAAAAGAAGGATATCGACCCAAACGGAAGTTTTTACAAGATATAACTCCGAAGGAACCCCTGTATCTAGATAGGGCTCTCTATGGATATCATGTATATATGTGATGATGATATATGATATAATCGAACACTGTTTGTTCAACCTGAAGTGGAGTGGAGTGAGGTGTCAATGGTATCGAATTGCATCCCTCTCTATATGGGGGGCAGAGGGAACATGAACGAAGCCAATGGTGACATACCATATAGAGGTAGCAGGTAGGAGCAGGAACTCAACCTTGAGACCGAGATCATGCTCCTCTACCAAGCTACAATATTAGCAAGGACTCCATCCTCCGTATCGTGCAACGATTGCATGGAGGAGCTATGGTTCCAAGGATTCCTGCAAGCTTTTAAACCCGGGCTATAATACATGAGAAAAGGTTCTGATAATGGAGCTCATAGGGAGGTGTGTGACCCAAGACCAAACATGCTTATAAAAATGAGCATCTATTTACATATTTAATGGGTTTTGGCAATTCACATCGGCTATGTATCAATGGATACACATGGCATGGACTAAGAATCGTGAGATTTATCTTTTCTCCAAAGGATTTTTCATTTGTCATTTTGAGGATTAGGAAGATTATCACAGAGCCTTTCAACAATTGGATTATGAAAATTAAACTTTTCTATGTTGTATATATAAATTTGTAGGACACCTAAATGCTACGTGTCTCAGGAATAGGCACATCCTCCCAGGAAAAATGGAAAAAATAATTCCAAAACAATGAAGTTTCTTGGAGCACGACGTAGTGTGTAAAGATGTTGCTTAGTTATTAGAAATCCAACATACATCACATCCATAAAAGAGTAAGCTTGGAAAACCAATTAATCAGGATGAGGAATATGTGCTTGAATAGGAAAAATTCTTTGGTATCTCGAAACTCTTCAAAGTCTTCATCAAGAGGGGTGAAGAAAGGTCATGAATCAACGAATTCCTTTGTTTTGTTTTCATCTTGTTCATAATGTGCATTTCCGTTTGGCTTGTTGCATACATGTCTCTCTCATCCGGGTCATTTTTGAACTTTTTTGGGTGTGGGATCATGGATTCAAAATTGTTATGTGTGTTGCAAGAAGCTCTACATGCTTGGAGTCAATGATGAATACAAGAGAAAAGGATAAGTCTAGGTCCCCACATTTGAGCCATCAACTTCCATCTGTGTCCATCGAGTTTCAAGATTCAAGACCCTTGGCTAAAATATACAACGACATGATGATGACGTTCATCATCCCGATGTCGATCTTCCAAGGCTTCCCAACCCACCCCAACCACTTCCTACAATGCCCCTCCGTCCACACCCTTCACGACATAGAGTTACTCTGCCAGAGCAACAACTAGTATTTACTATTATATACATATTATTATTTTTGTTGGGATGTTAATCATATTAGAGGGTGAATATCCTCTTACCATATATTACCGACTACATTTTTTATTTGCATTTTCTATGAGGGTTAAAAGTGAGCATGTGTATCCCATTTTTTATTTTTAAAAAACGAGTTAACGTGGATAAGTGACCACGTGTAATTGAATTTGTATTGAGTTACTTGTTTGTTGTTTTATATGTGGACAAATAATTAGGCTAGGAATGCAAATGCACTATGTGGCACGTGGACGTGGACTGTCATAGGAATCTGTGAAATCATGACATATTCATACATACATTGTTGATAAAATTGTTTATTGCATTGTAATCCACATTGTTTTCAATGTACTAAATACTAATTTAGCTACTCAAAATACCATTATTTTAATTTTTTTATTAATCATTCACTCACTCACTCATTTATTTATTTATTATTTATTGTTTGGAAATAAGATCTCTTTGATGAGTAGTCATTACCTCATTAATAGTATTCATTGTTAAATTATTTTAGTATTAATAACAAAATTATTAATTAGTTCTCGTTCAATCAATATTATTATCATTATTTATTTTATCCTTAATTTATTTGTGATGTTATTAATTTAAAACTATTATTATTATTTAATATTGACAATTTTAAATAATATGTCTAAAAATATTTTAATTTGATGTGGATTGATTTAAAAATAAATTTTAAAAATATATATTATTTTATTTGAGACAATTAATATACATGTGTATATATGTGTGTGTATATATACATACATATATACACGTACACACTGAATATATATATGCACACACATATACATACATATTGGAGACATGTATATTTTCTTTTATATCATTTCAAATCATGTATATCATATAACAATAGTTATAATTAATTTTTCATAAACAATTTTTTAAATAATAATAATTTTTATTTATTTTAAGAGTTTCAATATATATTTATAACAACTACACACCTTTTTTTTAATAAGATAATTATTACTTCAGGCTTCTCATTTTCTACTATAATCTTATTTTATGTTATCTCGATGAATAGTGGTTGTTTTATCAAGACTTCTCATTTTCAATTCTAATCTTATATTATTTTATCTTATCTCACCTCTTTGGTTATTAATATATTTTTAATTTATTAAGTTAAGAATATTATTTTGATAATTATATAGATAATTTTTAATAATAACTTATGTTATTGTAATTAAAAATGTTTTCAATATGTTAATTAAATTCTTAATGTAAATTGAATGGCTGTTGGCCCATTGGTGAAGTTGCTTGGTTCACAAAGAGCCTACCAAGGTTCAATTCTTGCTGAATGCAATGTCCTGAAATTACTATAATAAGAGATGAGGCTGGGATTGTTTCCCGATAATAATACTGTTCTCTCTCAATTTTTTATATTTTAATAAAAAAATTTGGTCTTTAACTTTTGACTTCAGACAGTCGACCACAACAATTTTTGTGTGCTATTTACAATCATCTTGCACTCTCCAATCTCTTTCCACAGGAACAAAATTATTATAATCTTTGTTTTATAAAATCCTCTTTTATTTCACAACTCTTATGGTAAAGTATTGCCTACTTGCAACCCAATCATACATTTGTGTTAAAATCTTCCTATTGTATAAGAGGTTTAAATCATAATAATTTGAGTGGACTGTGAGTAGTATATAAACCTTAATGGTAAGGAAGAGACTAGATAAAAACATATGAAAATGTGGATGCAAGGACCTCTTTTCAGGACTGGTGGAATGGTCAAGTGGTTGAAGGAGACATGCAGGATTGTTCCAAATCCTGCACCTGCTTCATTTGGTTTGAGGTATGTAGGATTTCTTTCAAGCTCTTTGGAGTTGATCATGATTGCCTATCAATTCATATGGGTGTTGCCAGTTGGGCTAAAGAGATTAGCAAGCCTAATTAGTATGCATCCGATCAACTTAAAGCATGACACCTCTAAAATAAACATTAAAATATCAGTGCAGCAATGAATTCTTATTATCATGCTTGAATCCTTTCCCCCAAATAGACCAAAAGAATGAAGCCATGATTTATTCATCGCCCCATTCAGGATGGTTCCAGGGATCTGGTTCGTGATTTTGAACATTTTTTTGTGAGTTGAGTCCAGTTTCAGTCATTTGGGGCTTATTTCAATATGAAGGGCTACAATCTTTTATCTGAAATTGGTCTCAAAGTGAAGACTAGTAAAAATTTAACACCAAGTTTGCTGTTGCAATCCAAAATTTCCATAATCTCCAATATCTCAGGTTTCCAAATGATCCCCAATCCATTTTCACAAGTACAGAAAATAGGGTCTGTTGACATTTTATATAGGGAATGTTTTTCAGCTTTGGAGTTAACTATCCAAAAGGAACTTGGGGAAATGCTGAAAATTTCCCATTTCTCTTCTGTGAGTGTATACACCTTTTTTTGTCTGGTTTTGTTTTTCTGGGTAAACACGCCATCCAATACATGCTTATAATGTTCATCAATGTACGTTTCTTTAGTTGAGAAGGCGGGCAACTGGCTATACTGCATTGCCTACATCCACCAAGCGTCCTTAACACAGAGACCATCTCAGGGCAAGATTGCTGGGTTTTAAACCTGGAAATTGTTTCCATAAATGCCCCATCTCATCCCTAGACCAGGAGGAGGAGGTCACCATCTGACCACTTGGCCACAACCAGAAGGAGGTCAAGGACTTCTGTTGGTTCTGTGATTGATAACATTTATAAGGAATTGGAAATTTCTCTGTTAAATTGTTAATTTCTGTGGAATTTTGATGTGTTCAAAATGACTTTTATGATTATTTTTGATAACTCAAAAGCAATCGAGCTCTACCCAGTGATCCCAAGCTGTATTTAATGGTATTTTTCCTGATGCATAACTTTGGGCTTCTAACCTTTTACCCTCTTTCTTGCATTGGATTTATTTGTTGTATTTATAAGAAAGTTCACGACCGAAATAGGCTTTTAGAGATCAAAAGGATGCCTAAACATAGAAACTGGAAAAGAAAAATGTACTTGTCAAGGAAGCTCTGAGATCCAAATCTTACAAGCCTAGACACCATAATAAGGGATGAGGGGGATCATGTCCCAGGGATTTTGGCGGAATGGATACCCCTCAGACACTATATCTAAGTTGAAGGAGACGGGATTAATTCCAGGCCTTAAAAAAACAAAAAAAACAATGGAGCTTTACCCATGATCCCAAGCTGTAGAGATTTTATGGGTAATTATTACCTTAATGGTATTTTCCTGATCCATAACTTTGGGCTTCTAACCTTTTACCCTCTTTCCTCTCTGACCTTTAATGTAATGCATTTCTTTATTGTATTTATAAGAAATTTCATAACTGAAATAGTCTTTTAGAGATCAAAAGGAAGCCAAGTTGGGTGGTAAGTCTAGACAAAGAAACTGGAAAAGAAAAATGTTAGCACTAGACGGCACTTGCCAGGAAGCTCTGAGATCCAAACCCAATTGGTCTTACTTGGCCCATGATGCACAATTTAAACAACGACTGACCTTGCAGATTAATATGGTGGGATTCATTTTTGACAGGAAATTTGAGCATGGGTCTAATTATGGGAAGAATGAAGATGAAATTGGCAGTGTGAATAAAGTGGCTGATGATGCAATTCAGATCAGTGCAAAGAAATGGTGGATGCCACATCCAGAAACAGGGGTGTTTGGTCCGGAAGAGGAGAAATGTGTAGCAAAGGGGATCCACAAATGGATGGTTCATCGGTCCTTGAGAACCTGATGAAGATGTACAAAAACAGCTGTGAATTAGCAGTTTTCAACTCAGATTTTTAAAAAATTTGCAGTGTGACATGTTTGTCTGTTATGCCATTTTTAAGTGTGAGCTCTATTTAAGAATAATTGAAATCATGTCATTTAATTTTGAACATGTGACGTTCAAGGACAAAATTTGAATTTAATTTTGAACAGGTGATGTTTTTCGACAATATTTATGAATTTACATGGTGGATGAGACACCAGCGGCAACCCTCCACGCCAAATGCACCCTGACAAAATATCACAGCCGTGGCTGTGATGTTTTGTCAGGAGTGGCTGTGATGTTTTGTCAGGGTGCATTTAGCGTGGAGGGCAGCCTCCACCGGATGAGACATCATAGTCGCGAACAAGTTAGAATGTACGATTATATAAGAAAGTAATTGGAAATGATTTACATCTTTCTAGGGTTAACTTTTTCGTGCCAAATAAAATTTTAATTTTCCTTCAAGTTGTTTGCATTTAATTTAGTATTGATAGTTTTAAATATTGTTTTTGTCCAACTTGATGTAAATATTATTGTAGATAATAGAGAGCATAACACCCAAATCAACCCAAATCAACTCAAAAGGTTGTCCTAAAATATATGACATGGTAATGTTTTTAATACTACTCAATATTCATTTACTTACACAAATTGTAAAGTATGTTTACAACTTCTATGAATTTCATAGCTCTTTATTGTTTATTATGTTGCCACATCCCCTCAATGCCCATTTTCTAGAGCTAGGTTAAACACGAATGGTATTAAACTATGAGGGTTTGAAACTAAGTATGGAAGGTTTTTCCTATTTTCTTTCTAAGAACCGTAATATCTGCAATTTTCCGTTCAAATCTTATTCCGAGTTAATGTACAATGCCTAACTCAAAGTCCTCATTTTGGTTAATCTTTCTTAGTTTCTAGTCTCACTATAATTTTTCCTAAACTATATAGTTCAACTTATAGGTTGTGTGATATGGCACTAAGCAGGACCATTTCTACTCGTTGTGCAACCGAACAAGCATATATGTCTTGAAGTTGACCTCCCAAAAGAATTGAAAGATTATTTAGAGATTCAAGTGGGTTTGGAATATTGATTTAATCTAATTTCGGAGTAGCGTCTTTGTAATGAATGATATTCGGATGATAAGATACGATAATGTACAAGCAATGAACATTCAACAATGTAAAACCCTAAGCATATACAAGAGAGGAATGATGACTTCATTGGTTTTGAGTGATCTAGAAGTGATTGTAACTATTTGAAATGTTGGATCTAGCTAGGGACAATATCACATTGGCTCCTGAGAGAGTTCTAGGACTACGATCTATCTTTGGACATAAGCGCCCGAGAGGACATGAGCGCCCGAGAGGACAAGAGCGCCGTGCACTAGTGACTATTCTAGGTGCTAATGACTGCTTGATTGTTCGAGGATCGATCTTTTTTTGGGTCGGAAGGTCTTTGCTCAAATATTTACTTTGTCACTCTGACTTCATTGTTAGGGTTCTAATAGCACATGTAACATGTAAAACAATCCTGTTTATCTACACAAGTGGCGAACACATGAGATCTGAATGAAATATGCAATATGTACCCTAGTGGTCACCCGATGAGTGAACTTAGTACCAAGTATTGCACTACATTTTAGAATCCATGTATTTCTTTGTGCTTGTGTGTGAAATGACGTCCCTAGGTTTTCCTCGCCAATGATAGCGCCAAGATAGCGGGCTATTGTAACACCCATGTTATAATAACTCCAAATTAAGGGATTTTTTTCCTTTTAAAACAAACCCCTTAATCCCATTTCATGCCTTCAATGATTTTATATGACATAATAATAATCCAACAAGAAATATAGTTTATAATCCATCTAATAACATCATAACCATGTGCATCTGTAAAGGTCAATTAGATATACCCAATCCCTTTATCGTCACTCTATCCGAGTGTGCATAACTTGTATGCAATACGTTAACCTCTTCATTTAGGTTTGAGAACTGATGCAGTTCTAAGTGTCTACTTGAAAATCAATGAACTAAATTTCATTTGGAATCTCACACCATTGTATTGGAACTCGGTGGTGCCGATGTATTCATCTATTACACTACTTAGGCCAAAGTTTTCAAGTTATGCTTTGCATGCTTAGTTTCGTGACCACACATAAGCTAAACAAAACTTGTCTATCCCGCATAGTCATCTCTACATAGTTATCTGGATCACATCTCGTTAATTAAATGTTTAAGTTCTTGTATTAAGAGGGCCTAGAATCTAGATCTCGCCTCTTGTCTTGAGAGTACACTATCGGTTCCATCTTAGGACACATATGAGAAAGATAATGATTACTTAATGACTTTTGTCAATAAGTAATTATTACCCTTCTTGTAACCGTCATAAGATGGTATAGATAGAGTTCAACCAAGCAGATAGGTAGGACTTAGAGTCCACGCTTTCATAATACAATTATCTTATTACAAGGTAGAATTCATCATTTAGAGATTAAGTCAAGTTACACATTTAACAAGAAGTTTTATAATAACTTACTAGTTACTTCATATGCGAAGTGTCTTAATCTTATAGCGTCACTTCACAACATTTGTTAAGATTGGGTTTAGTTTATCCATGTCATTCTACTTTGATAACGACCCAATCCCATTTAGAATGTATCATAATTTTAACCATATTATTAATTATCGTTAAGTACCTCTTAAGAAAGAGGTGTAATCTTCTTAAATAATTAGACAAGGTTTAATATTAACGATAATAAAAAATGTATCATTCACATTTCATAATACTAACTTATTTAAGGTATAGTACTTTTGCACTTTGACATCATTATGTCGTTTAATAAGTTATTGTCGTAAAGGTACAACTATCAATAATGTACTTTTAAAGTTGTACTACGTAATGAATTAATTATTTAATTAATCTCTTTATGACCGAGTTAAGGAAATATCATTATTTCATAACTCCTTCGTTGTCCAAAACAACATTATTTATTTAACTCATTAATTAAACATATAAATGATGATGTCATTGATATAGTTGTAATAATTTTCATTTAATAAATTTGAATAACAAATGTAAGTAAAGTACAATTATTTAAATCAAATACAATTTTCATAATCATTTTCAAAGTACATATTCATTGTTAAAAACAACGTAAATCATCATTACAACTCATAAGAGGTAATCAAATAATAAATGTATTTATTGAAACTCATTAAGGATAAATCCTTATTTTATAAAGTATTACAATAATTTCATATTAATACAAATAGGCCAACTACCATATAAAATGAGGAAAGTAATGTTGGATGAAGAGGGAAGATGCAAAGTTAGATAATGAATGGAAGATGCAAAGGTATAACAAATCCAAAAATACGATTCAATAGAAAATTAGAGATACCTAACGATATTCAAGAAACCCTAAGGAAGTGTCAACAATGTAGATTCACTAAAATATGGAAAATGATTTTAAATTAACAATTGATCACATACATTGCATTTCAAATCTGAAAAATACTATCAATGAATTCATATGCAATTGTATACTCTAAAATCAAATAAATAAATGATAAGGGCATTTGTAGTTTTTTAAAGCGAGTGAGCTTCATGTTGTTTTGATGCTTTCATTAAAGTATGAAATACTACTCTATCATCAACAAATTTTAAAACAATAAGAAATCGGGTGTATGTATTTTAAGGCATGTCTCAATCACAACCTCTTTAAGGAATAAGTCTTGAAAACAACAACCAATATATTTAGGCGGTATAGACACCTAAATTTGGAAATTTATCATTTGGCAATGGCAACATTGGATTTACCCTTAAATTATGACTTAAGCGCACATTATGAGATTAATTGTTTATCCTTAGTCTCATGCATGACTTGTTTTCTTCAATAAAATTGCTTTCTCACTCATAGTATTTCTTACATCAATCCATACATCTAACACCTCAAAGTTTTTGCTTAGAAGTTTCCAACACCTCACTTCCTATACGTATAGGACCGCTTGTAAACACCAAATTTGGTAACATTTGGCAATGAAAAGTTTGGATTTGTTCCTTTCTAATACAAATGTTCGCATTCTAATTCCAATCATCACATATCTCTAGCTTTGCTCTTGGCTTGTTCATCTCTACACTCTTCTTTGTCGTTCATCTAAGAAATATTAATTAACCAAAGCAATAAGTCAACCTCAAGCATCATTCCCAAACTTTTGATTTTATGTCACTACATGCCAGGAAAAATCATACCATTTTGGGCCATAGTGGAGTACGGTCCAAGACAACTTATACGGTCTTGGATCCCCAATATAACAACTCTTTTTTCAATTTTATTATCTTATATGTGTCATTTCATCTTCCTAGGGTTGGCCTTAACATGACATTTCACCTACAAAAGCCTATATAAACAATTCAATATCACTTCATATTTCGTATGGCACTTTCATAAGATCTTATTGCAAATATCAATACAAAATCACTCAAGGCTCTCCTAAATCTTCCAAAATAAATTGTACATCATTTAGAGTAGTCACTACTATAGGTCTAAATCACTCAACTAGGTTAAAGATTCTAGCTTCCTCCATTTCCAAGCATGTAAAGGTCCTAGAGCCATGTCTTAGCAAGAGCAAAGTCACTCCAAGCATTCTCAAGTGTCCTAAAAGGAAAAAATGTTGTAGTTTAGCAGTTGAAGCAAAACACATCATACTACTAGAAAGTTTGGATACATTTTCTACTCTATAGTTAGCCTATTATCTTTGTGTCAAGAGACATGAGGGCACACATAGGGGTTGACTTAGATCACATTCACATTTGCACCTAATCCTAGGAGAACTACATGAGGTTTTATTCTATTTGAGGCATGTAGTAAAACACTTGGATTGGTTTGGCAAGGGTTGACCACAAGGTAGTCCACCCTCACCCACACACCGATTTATCATTTTTGTATAATTATTTGATGAAGGGTATTGTAGGTATTTAGTGTTTCCCCTTAGTTTAGGTCATTACAGGTTGTTTCGATGTTGTGTGAGATAGAGAGACTCAAAGTGATGAATATTTACAAACAAGCAAAGGGCACAAAAATTTATACAAGCTGCATTGCAAGCACGTCAAATACCATACAACTAAGGGCATAACTGTACAAAATTAAGGTGGAACCATATGGTCATGGATAAGGACAATTTCTAGCTACTGATATCAAAAATCAATCATCTTCATGTTCACATGTACTTATTCACCCAATGCACAACCATATCTCCTCTATTCCACTCTTTATATCTAATTCTTCATCGCCCATTATGTTTTTGACCTATTGTTGTATAATTTATCATTTTTTCAAGTATTAATTTGATATTCAAATCATACATGGTTAATTGTAAATTAAATAATTAAAATATCCCCCTTTACAAACCTTACATCCTATATCGTGTATACATGCATATAATTCATAGGGTGTCGGGGAATGTAAGGGTCACATAAAATCAATTGTGTTAATAATCTTGACAAGGATATTAAAATCAATAGACTTATAAGATCAATGAAATAATTATAAAGAGATATAAAAGCACATATCCAAAATTCACCCCAAATTGTTATCCAAAATTCACCCCTCAAGGTAAATTTGATAACATGCATCAAATTCTTTAGTCCCAAGCAAATAGATTGATTTAAGGCCCAAAATCATGTTTTTGGGGCCCCCTCGGCTTCTTTCTAACTCTCCCATCCAAGAAGAAAACCCAACGAGTTAGAAAAGGTGAAAAAATTGCAAAAAACCAAGCTTGGGCCGAAAAAATGAAGAAAATCGGCTAAGTCCTAGTCCAGGCGGTTTGCGGGACAGTTGGGACGTCGGGGCGCGAATCGGCCGAAAAGCCGCAGTGCAAACCGATGCCAGCGTGCGGTTGGGGCGTCGGGATGCGCGGGCGCGAAAAGGCTTAACCGGCCGAAAGTGGGAAAAATTGCCAAGTTTTGTTATCGGCGGTTTGGGACATCCGGGCCTTGGAGTACGCGCGAAGCGAGTGTTTGAAAAGTCGAAAGACAGTCCATTTCGGGCGGTTCGGAGATATTTGTCCTAGGCAGTCCAGGACAGTTGGGACAAAGGTACGCGAGGGATGCGAAAAGCCGAAAGAACCACCAACGAATGAAATCTCGCCATGTGTCTTCACCTCAAATAGGAACAAGGAAGCCCAAATCGGCCGAAGCAGGAGTTTTTCATCCGGGACGGTTGGGAAAAAGGTAATGCGCAGACACAAGGGACGCAAAGCTTGAAGCGGCCGAAGGCAAAGAAGAAAAGTCAACGTTTGACCTGTGAAACTTCAAACGGCCATAACTTTTGACTCCGAGCTCCGATTTTCACGAAATTAGACTTTCTGGAATGAGCACGACGTCCTCTACGCCACAAAAACTAGATTTATTATTTTCAACGAGGGTAGATATATTTAATTAAAATAAACATATTCGGCTTGATCGATTAATGCTCATTCGTCAAATGACAGAAAACAACCGCTATCGGACCCAAAATAGCTGCCCGCACTCAGAAGGCCATAACTTTTGCATTTCTCAACGAAATCGCACAAAATTGGTACCATTGGAATCGTGGCTCCGAGCCCGACGCACAACAATCAAGAAATTCTAGATTTGATGAGATATTGATCAATATTTTTAAGAAAACGTGGCTGGGTTCATAACAGTGTTTTATTTGGTGGTTGGGAGTGCAATTAAGAGGCATGATCATCATTATTTCTCTGCTGCAGCACCTGGGACAGTATGGGGAGCCTTTTGCAAGTAATATATAATCATTTTACTCCATTTAATGCCTCTTATAAGTGGTTGAAGGACAGATTTCAGGATTTCCATTTTCCCTTCTCTTTCTCTTCTCATTTCTTCTATAAATTGGAGTGTTGGGCTCATTGTAAAGGAGGTAGTTTTCTAGATAGCAAATCTCTATCAAAATTGCTTTGTGAAGCCAATGTGCTGCAGGCCCTTGTAGTGGACTCCTTGCATGGTGATCCAGGCCCTTATCTTGTAATAGATTGAATTGTGCATATCATGAAGCAATAAAATATCGGTTTGTGGATGTATCTTCCCCCGTTATGTTTTCGCATTCTCCTTTCCCCTTTAATATTTCTACAAGAATATTGTGTCTATTATTATGTTCTTGCAGGATCCATTATCATTGTGTATGTTTGGAATATTGTTGTGAATGCATTTTGTTACGTTATGGAGAACTGTCATCACCTCTTCTAGTGTGCACTTTGCTTCTGTATTTCACACATTTGGAGACTACTCTCACACCCTCCTTTTCGGTGTATCACCGCTTTAATGTAGGCTTTCATTTTATGTATTCTCTCTCCCGGTCCCTTGGAAATTTAGATTAGAATAGTTAGTTTCCCTGCATTAGAGTAGATTGTGGCGGAGGGTAGTTTAGGAGCAAGAACCAACTTTCTCTGGAGGTCTATCTCAAGTAGCAAGTCCCACAACTTGGAGATAGTACCCATGTTATCCAATCACACCGTAAGTTCAAGTATATGTACTTATGGAAACATAAGGGTCTTGTGATTGGTGATAACTTGATTCTGCATGCCGGAGTGAGACCTTAGAGGTCTTTACTTTCATTACAACAAGATCGATGTGCACTTGTTGTAAGTTCCACTTTTAAAGGAGCTTTAAAATCACACATCCGCGACTCCAAAAGAGGCATAATCCGCTGGTTTCAGCAGTCCAAGCCTAGAAAATTTATGAGAAGAATACGGACTGGTCAAGAACTAGGGAGGAAGGATTGTTTGTTTATCTACACCTATCTCCAGGGAGAGAAAGAAGGGGAAGAAGAGCTCAAAGATCTACATCTCCACCTAATAGGACCTTGTCTACACCTCCACCTAGTAGACCTTTTCTCGCATCAACAAGAGTTCTTTGACTAATCAGAATGGCGCAACCACCGAATCCCTAAGTTGTCAATTTCACTGGAAGAAGTGCCCACTTGCCCTCAATGCACAAAATCCAATTCCAATTGCAGCGTTGAAGAACATTCCATTTTTCACTGGAGAAAATCATACCACTCCTGGTGATCATGTCAAAGACATTGCTAACGTCTATGCAATCCATGAGATAAATGAAATGGATGTGGCTGTCAAATTGTTGGCATCTTCATTCAAAGGGAAGGCATTGCAATGGTTTAGGAGCCTTGGAGCTGGTTCTATCACAAATTGGAATCAGTTATGCATAGTTCTCCATGAGCAGTTTGGGGAAAAGGGAGACAATTTGTCTCTACTAGAACAATTGACAACTATCAAGAGAGCTCCCAACGAGTAGCGGTGATCGACTTCAACTTTTTAGATTTCAAAGGTCTTGGGAGAGGATTCCGGTGGCGCGGTAGAAGGCCACAGTAGAAGGCGCTTTTCTATACTATCTTAAGGCTTTGAATTCTGATATTTCTATGTTAATTCAATCTATGGGAGGCACAACCTTACTTGTTGCTTATAGCATTGCCATTAGGGCTGAAAATTGTCTTATTCAAGCTGGTAAACTGGCTCCTAGGCCTCCCATGCCCTTGTATCCAAACTTAGAAAATCCAAGCACTAGTCAAGCACCCACTTTGGCTCCTATTCCCACTCCTAGAAATCAAAGTTCAAATGAAACTTCTACTTCATCCTCTAGTGCTTCAAATGAACTCCAAGAGGTCATGAAACAATTACAAAATTTGGGAAATGAGCTGGTTACTATCAAAAGACAAAGAAGCTCAAAGTGCTAGACCGTATCGCCTCAAGCGCAGATGCTGTGCTAGGCCCCATACCAACAAAATAGGTCACCAACTCAGGCTGCAAATCAAAATCAAAGCCAAGTAAGGCCTCCCGCTAATAGACCATTTCAGCTATAACCCCAATGTTGTATCTGCTTCTAAAGCATTAGTTCCAGTCCAAAACAACATAGCTCAAGAATATGATTGGTGTTTCCCATGCAATGAACCTCACAACCAATCTATGTGCTTTAATGGTGCTTTGAACCAAGCCTTGATGGTGACAACTACTGGCGTTGAAAGTGAAGTGAGCCAAGAAACAAATCAGTGACAAGGGACGTCTCAGCAAGACACAGCTCCAAATGATACCGCACTTGTGAATTGGCAAGCTGAGGATTTTTGTGGCATGAATCAAACAATTTCTCAGAGTGTAGCAGCTAACACAAGATCAAAGAAGAGGAATATTGGTGAGGGGCAGTCATTGGCTCCAAGTGATCTACAACCTTCCATCACTCCACAAGGTGTTGGTAAGCAAAATACAGTTCCAAACACGCAAGGACAACCCAAACCACCTTCCAAACCAACTCAAATGCTAGTTGTTGCTGCCCATGCACAAGAAAGGAATGCATAGACTAAAGGACAGCAAAGAGATCCTTCATCACCATTTAGTATCATTGATCAGATGAAGAAGACAAATGTAAATATATCAATGTGGGAATCCCTATCTATCCCAGGCCAAAGAGATTTGCTACAAGCTGCCATGAAGGACTGGCCAACTTCGAATCAGCAAGTCTAAATGCAAGAGAAGGTACTCACAAATGTTGCCCAGCCTGAAGGGAATCATGGAGGACAGCAAGGTAAAATGTTGAAGCCCCCTCCCTTTTACGTCTCATTAATCATTGGAAACCAATTGGTGCACAATTACATGATTGATTCCGGGGCAAGTAGCTCAATGATGCCCAAGCAAATAGCTTGATCGATTAGGGCTTCAATATGAAACCATCTCCAAAGGGGTAGTGCAGTTGGATGGGACAAGAATAACAACTTGGGGTGATTAGAAACTTGAGTCTTACCTTGCATGCATGCCCAAATGTTGTTGTTTTACAAGATGTATCGATTATAGACCTTCCACCACTCTTTTCCCTATGTTTATCAAGGGATTTCACAACTAAGATTGGAGGTTACTTATCTGCTGATTGGTCACACATGTTGTTCAAAACAAGATATGGAACTAAGGCCACAATCAGATCTGAACCTATTACAAACTTTCACATTGAACCTCACACTCCAAGCCAAATCAATACCAACTATTCGGCGTTTTGATCAAGAAGATTATCCAAGCACTAATGAAGCTGACACCAAGGTTGGAAGCATCCCAGATTTGACTCTTGATGAATGGGCAAGCAAGGTGCATGCTTTTGATCCTTATCAAGAAATAGAAGAATCCGAGCTAGGAGTTTATTGTTTGCACATGAAAAATCAACCTCTCCCAAGCATCACCAAGTCAGATCATAAGGACGAGAATGAAGTATGGCAATTGTTCTTTGATGGGTCAAGGAGTAGACAAGGTGCAGGAGGAGGAGCTATGCTCATTTCACCACAAGGTATAAGGTATTACTCAACCTTCCGTTTCCAGTTTTCTGTTCAAACAACACGGTGAGTATATGAAGCCTTAATTCATGGATTACCTTTGGGAAAAGAAGAAAGGCATCAAGAATTTGCAAGTATTTGGTGATAGTGAGCTGATCGTAAACCAAGTCAGAGGAAAAAATGCCACCAAAATGATCTATTGAAGAACTACAAAAATCGGGTATGGGATCTTATTGAAGATTTTGAAGCTTTTAGCATCAATTCCATCCCAAGAAAAAGAATGAAGCGTGCGGATGGCGCAGCAATTGGGGCTGCGTTTGATATTGTAGAAAATATCAAAAGTGAGAAATCTCAGCCTCATATCAAATTGGTTGTGAGACCAAAGCTGTTCCGGATAACAACACAAGTTGGCAAGTCTTCGAGAATGATCAGTGATTGTTAATTTACAAGAAGAAATTTGAGTTCTTGCCAGAATCAAGACAAAGTGGAGCAAAGAGTATGGTGACCAAGTGGTGCAACCGAGAACTAAAAATTACCAAAAGGCCTCATAACGTTGGAGTCAATCTTCACCCAAATGATCAGTTCTGGAAGGAGAAAGTGAACATTCAAGTAAAGGGTGAAGATTCAGAGCCTATTTTAGTAGATGAAGGCAAGACATTGCAAATTGGCAAAGTAAGTACTCCACAAGAGAAATATGATTTTGTTTAGCTTTGTCAAGAGTTCCCAGATGTCTTCACTTGGACTTACAAAGATTTAAGAGGTTTCAACCCAAAGTTGGCACAACATACTATTGAGTTGGATCCGGAATCCAAGCCTGTCAGGAAAAAGCAAAGGCCAGTGAATCCCCATATGAACCTCTCATGAGAAAAGAGTTAAGCAAGCTTATTGAGGCCAGTATCATCTTCCCCATCAAACACTCAAGTTGGGTTGCAAACTTGGTGCCAGTAAGAAAGAGAAATGGAGAAATAAGATTGTGTGTGGAATTTCGTGATCTAAATAGAGCATCACTCAAGATCATTATCCACTTCCATCAATGGAACAAATATTGCAGGTTGTAGCTGGTTCAGAAAGGTTTTCATTGCTAGATGGATATTCAAGCTATAATCAGATAATGGTGAAGGAAGAAGATCAATTCAAGATGGCCTTCACTACAAAATGGGGCACGTATGCTTACAAGAAGATGCCATTTGGACTGTCAAATGCCGGAGCAACATTTCAGCGAGCTATGGATATGGCATTCAAAGGCTTAATCAACAATATAGTGCTGGTATACCTAGATGATGTCACTGTCTTCTCAAAGAATGCAGCAGACCATCTCTTTCACCTCAGACAAGTGTTTCAGAGGTGTAGAAGGTTCGGAGTGTCGTTGAATCCAAAGAAATGTATATTCTTGGCACACGAGGGAAAATTTTGGGCCACATTGTCTCTAGGGAAGGGTTAACAATTGATCCTAAAAGGGTTGAAGCCATCCGAACACTCCCATTGCCACACCACAAGAAATATCTTCAAAGCTTCTTGGGAAGGATAAATTTTGTCCGCAGATTTGTGCCTAATTTTGCCACTCTTGTGAAGCCTTTAACAATGATGTTGAAGAAGAGTCTGGCATTCAAATGGACAATAGAAGGCAAAGAGAGTTTTGAAAACATCAAGCATGCAATATCACAAGCTCCAAC
This sequence comes from Taxus wallichiana var. yunnanensis, assembly GCA_018340775.1. Taxonomy (NCBI): domain Eukaryota; kingdom Viridiplantae; phylum Streptophyta; class Pinopsida; order Cupressales; family Taxaceae; genus Taxus; species Taxus wallichiana. Next base: position 361,904,116 of record CM031243.1, on the reverse strand, counting down.
TCTTATCAACGCAAACTTTTCAAAGGACTTCATGTTGTATGCGTTTGGAGGATTAGATATAATCTCGGTTGTCTTGACATGCAAACTGAATAGAGAAGGTTGTAACAGCCCATAGCATTCTTCAGTCAAACCTTGGAAGATTATGAAATAAAGTATTCTTTCATCGAAAAGCATGTCCTTGCCGTCATCAGGAGCTTGAAGAAGTTTAGACACTTGGTCTCGAAACAATAAGATTCAACTGTTGGTGTCTCATGTTGGTGTCAAGGACTTCCTCCTAAACAAGGATTTAAATGAGAAGAGAGCAGGTTGGATCACTCGGGTGATGGAATATGATATTGAAATCAAAGTGACCAAGCTAGTTCATGGCAAAGGTTTGTGTGAGCAGCTCGCTTCCAAACAACCAGACGGGTCAAAAAGTGAAGAGGATGTTGTCCTACTACTACAGAATGATCAAGAACAACCAGCTGATGATGCACCCATCCCATGTTGGACTCAAGACTTGGTGCATTACCTCCAAACAGGCTTGTGCCCTCTAGAAGTGAGCAAGGCAAAGAGGAGATACTTTAGATTACAAGCTATCCCGTATGTACTCATTAATGGTATCTTGTTCAAGAAGGACATCAATGGTGTTCTATTAAGATGCATTGGAACATGTCAAGTTGAGAAGATCATACACGAGTTCCATGATGGAGAAGCAGGAGGCCACTTTGCTCCACGAGTAACAGCTCTCAAAATCATGAAAGCTGGTTACTATTGGCCTACTGTGTTCAATGATTGCTACTCATGGGTTAAGAAATGCAAGAAATGTGCATTCTTCACAGGGAAAGAAAGGTTAGCAGCGTTGCCCCTTCATCCAATTTCAGTAGATCAGCCATTCATACAATGGGGATTGGACTTCATCGGGGTTATCAATCCCAATTCGAGTCAAGGTCACAAGTGGATACTTACAGCAACAGACTATTTCACCAAGTGGACCAAGCAGTGGCACTCAAGGAGGCAAATGAATCCAATATCTTAGATTTTTATGAAGGGATAGTCACGAGGTTTGGTGCCCCTGCCACTATCATATCGGACAATGCATTGGCATTCCTTGGCACAAAGATCACTGAATGGGCTGTCAAGAATTGTGTGTATCTCAGCACTTCGTCAAATTATTACCCTCAGGGTAATGGCCAAGCCGAGTCTACGAACAAGAATCTACTAAGAATCATCAGAAGGACTCTTGATGAGAATCAAAGGACTTGGCACGCAAAGCTCAAATCAGCCCTATGGGCTGATAGGATCACACCCAAGAGGTCTACAGGAAGCTCTCCATACAAGCTTGTGTACGGGAAAGAAGCAGTTCTACCTATATCACTCGAGTTGCCAGCATTGGAACTCATGAAATGATTGGAACTAGATGAGTTTGAACCCGTAGAGGTTAGATATGCGAGAATTAATGGAGCTCGAAGAAACTAGAGAGCATGCAGCTCAAGCAATAGAGAAGGATCAAGCCTTGATTAAGAATACTTTTGATAGGAAAGCCAAGGCAAGAACCTTCCAAATTGGAGATCTAGTGTTGAAATGGGATGCGAGATCGTGCAAAGCCGGAAAGCATTCCAAGTTTGATGCCATCTGGAGTGGCCCATACATGATCATTGAATGCAAAGGTAGCAATGCCTTCCGACTGGCTAAGTTGGATGGTGAAGAATTGCAGATTCCGGTCAATGGGATCTATCTCAAACGTTGCTACTAGAAAGATAGCTTTTCACCCTTGTAAATATTAATTTAGAATTTCCATTCCTCTAAGTGCTTATGCACATTGTACTGCTATTAGAGTAGTTTTTATTTCCCTAAGTGCTTGTGCACATGTCCTATTGCTTCTAGTATGTGCATGTTTGCAGTTCATCGAGCCTTCGGAAAAGAATTTGCAGCCACGGGAGAACCAGCTCAACAAATGTTTCAATAGCTCAAGGACACAGGTTTTCAAATTTCAGATCAGCTGAGAGGTTATCAAACAGACTCCATGCCCAATGGATTGCTACAAGCAGCTGGTCGTTCTTCATCTAGCTAGGCAGATAACCCCGCTGAGTCGCCAAAATTGTTATCCAAAATTCACCCCTCAAGGTAAATTTGATAACATGCATCAAATTATTTAGTCCCAAGCAAATAGATTGATTCAAGGCCCAAAATCATGTTTTTGGGGCCCCCTCTACTTCTTTCTAACTCTCCCATCCAAGAAGAAAACCCAATGAGTTAGAAAAGGTGAAAAAAATTGCAAAAAACCAAGCTTGGGGCGAAAAAATGAAGAAAATCAGCTAAGTCCTAGTCCGTGGTGGTGCGGGATAGATGGGACGTCGAGGCGCAAATTGGCCAAAAATCTGCCAGGCGGTCCGCGCATGCAGCGGTTGAGTTGGGACGTCGGGGACGCTTAAAAGGTGAACCGGCCGAAAGTGAGGAAAATCACCAAGTTTTGTGATCGAGCGGTTTGGGACATCTGGGCCGTAGGTACGTGCGGGAGGTGAACCGGCCGAAAAGTGAAAATATCTTGTCCATTTTGGGCGGTTCGGAGATATTTGTCCCAGGCGATGCAGGACAGTTGGGAAAAGTACGCGAGGGACGCGAAAAACCGAAAGAGCCACCAACTAATGAAATCTCGCCACGTGTCTTCACCTCAAACAGGAACAAGGAAGCCTGAATCAGCCCGAAGTAGGAGTTTTAAATGCAAATGCAGTTGGGACAAAATGCGTGGGGCCAAAAGCAAAGCGGCGGAAGGCAAAGAAGAAAAGTCAACATTTGACATGTGAAACTTCAAACGGCCATAACTTTTGACTCGAGCTCCGATTTTCATGAAATTAGACTTTCGAGGATTTTTTCAATGAGGTAGATATATTTAATTAAAAGAAACATATTCGGCTCCAGTCGGTTAATGCTCATTCCCGTCAAATGACGAGAGAAAATGCCTGCTTATACCCAAAATAGATGCCGCGCTCGAGAAGGCCATAACTTTTGCATTTCTCAACGAAATCGCACAAAATTGGTACCGTTGGAATTGTGGCTCTGAGGCACGCACATCAATCAATAAATTCCAGATTTGATGAGATATTGATCGAAATTTTTCAGAAAACGTGGTTGGGTTCATAATAGTGTTTTATTTGGTGGTTGGGAGTGCAATTAAGAGGCATGGTCATCATTATTTTCTCTTTGCAGCACTTTGGGACAAGTATGGGGGAGCCTTTTGCAAGTAATATATAATCATTTTACTCCATTTAATGCCTCTTACAAGTGGTTGAAGGACAAATTTCAAGATTTCTATTTTCCCTTCTCTTTCTCTTCTCATTTCTTCTATAAATTGGAGTGTTGGGCTCATTGTAAGAGAGGTAGTTTTCAGATAGCAAAGCTCTGTCAAAATTGCTTTGTGAAGCCAATGTGCTGCAGGCCCTTGTAGTGGACTCATTGCATAGTGATCCAGGCCCTTATCTTGTAATAGATTGAACTATGCATATCATGAAGCAATAAAATATCAGTTTGTGGATGTATCTTCCCCTGCTGTGTTTTCTTGCATTCTCCTTGCCCCTTTAATCTTTCTACAAGAATATTGTGTCTATTATTATGTTCTTGCAGGGATCCATTATCATTGTGTATGTTTGGAATATTGTTGTGAATGCATTTTGTTAGGTTATGGAGAAGCTGTCATCACCTCTTCTAGTGCGCACTTTGCTTTTGTATTTCACGAATTTGGAGACTAATCTCACACCCTCCTTTCTTGGTGTATCACCGCTTTAATGTAGGCTTTCATTTTATGCATTCTCTCTCCCTGGTCCCTTGGAAATTTAGATTAGAATAGTTAGTTTCCCCTGCATTAGAGTAGATTGTGGTAGGTAGTTTAGGAGCAAGAACCAACTTTCTCTGGAGGTCTATCTCAAGTAGCAAGTCCCACAACTTGGAGATAGTACCCATGTTATCCAATCACACCGTAAGTTCAAGTATATGTACTTATGGAAACATAAAGTCTTTGTGATTTGGTGATAACGGGACTTTATTGGTTATGTGATTGATAACATTTATAAGGAATTGGAAATTTCTCTGTTAAATTGTTAATTTTTGTAGAATTTTTGATGTGTTCAAAATGACTTTTATGATTATTTTTGATAACTCAAAAGCAATCGAGCTCTACCCAGTGATCCCAAAATTTGTATTTAATGGTATTTTTCCTGATGCATAACTTTGGGCTTCTAACCTTTTACCCTCTTTCTTGCATTGGATTTATTTGTTGTATTTATAAGAAAGTTCACGGTGAAGTAGGCTTTTAGAGATCAAAAGGATGCCCTAGACATAGAAAGCTGGAAAGAAAAATGTACTTGTCAAGGAAGCTCGAGATCCAAATCTTACAAGCCTAGACACCATAATAAGGGATGAGGGGGGATCATGTCCTAGGGATTTTGGCGGAATGGATACCCCCTCGAGACACACTCGTATCTAAGCTAAACGAGACAAGATTAATTCCAGGCCTTAAAAAAATAAAATATAATGGAGCTTTACCCATGATCCCAAGTGTAGAGATTTTTATGGGTAATTATTACCTTAATGGTATTTTTCACGATCCATAACTTTGGGCTTCTAACCTTTTACCCTCTTTCCTCTCCGACCTTTAATGTAATGCATTTCTTTATTGTATTTATGAGAAATTTAATAAGCTGAAATAGTCTTTTAGAGATCAAAAGGAAGCCAAGTTGGGTGGTAAGTCTAGACAAAATGACACTTGCCGGGGAAGCTCGAGATCAAACCCAATTGGTCTTACTTGGCCCATGATGCACAATTTAAGCAGTGACCTTGCAGATTAATATGGTGGGATTCATTTTTGACAGGAAATTTGAGCATGGGTCTAGTTATGGGAAGAATGAAGATGAAATTGGCGAGTGTGAATAAAGTGGTTGATGATGCAATTCGGATCGGTGCAAAGAAATGGTGGATGCCACATCCGAGTAAAGCAGGGGGTGTTTGGTCGGAAGAGGAGAAATGTGTAGCAAAAGGGGATCCACAAATGGATGGTTCATCGGGATCCTTGAGAGCAACATGCAGTTGGGCCTGATGAAGATGTACAAAAACAAGCTGTGAATTAGCAATTTTCAACTCAGATTTTTAAAAATTTGCGAGTGTGACATGTTTATCTGTTATGCCATTTTTAAGTGTGAGCTCTATTTAAGAATAATTGAAATCATGTCATTTAATTTTGAACATGTGATGTTCAAGGACAAAATTTCACAATTTAATTTTGAGCAAGTGATGTTTTTTGACAATATTTATGAATTTACATGGTGGATGAGACACCACTAGCGGCAACCCTCCACGCGAATGCACCCGACAAAATATCACATTTGTGGGCATTGTGATGTTTTATCAAAGTGGCTGTGATGTTTTGTCAGGTGCATTTAGTGTGGAGGGCAGCACCACACTGGATGAGACATAGTAGTTCTTTAGAACAAGTTAGAATGTACGATAATATAAGAAAGTAATTGGAAATGATTTACATCTTTCTTAGGGTTAACTTTTTTGTGCCAAATAAAATTTTAATATTCTTTTATGTTGTTTGCATTTAATTTAGTATTGATAGTTTTAAATATTGTTTTTGTCCAACTTAATGTAAATATTATTGTAGATAATAGAGAGCATAGCACCCAAATCAACTCAAAAGGTTGTCCCAAAATATATGACATGGTAATGTTTTTAATACTACTCAATATTCATTTTCGTACATAAATTGTAAAGCACGTTTCACAACTTGTATGAATTTCATAGCTCTTTATTGTTTATTATGTTGTCACATCCCCTCAACGCCCATTTTCTAGAGATAGGTTAAACACCAATGGTATTAAAATATGAGGGTTTGAAACTAAGTATGGAAGGTTTTTCCTATTTTCTTTCTAAGAACCGTAATATCTACAATTTCCCATTCAAATCTTATTAAGTCGATGCACAATGCCTAACTCAAAGTCCTCATTTTGGTAAATCTTTCTTAGTTTCTAGTCTCACCATAATTTTTCCTAAACTATATAGTTCAACTTACGGGATGTGTGATATGGCACTCGCGAGACCATTTCTACTCAAAGCACATCCGAACAAGCATATATGTCTTGAAGTTGACCTCCCAAAAGAAGTGAAAGATTATTTAGAGATTCAAGTGGGTTTGGAATATTGATTTAATCTAATTTTGAGTAAGCGTCTTTGTAATGAATGATATTTAGATGATAAGATACAATAATGTACAAACAATGAACATTGAACAATGTAAAACCCTAAGCATACAAGAGAGGAATGATGACTTAGTTGGTTTTGAGTGATCTAGAAGTGATTGTAACTATTTGAAATGTTGGATCTAGCCGGGAAAATATCACATTGGCTCGTAGAGAGTTACGGAACTCGATCTATGTTGGACAAAAGTGCCCGGAGGACAAGAGTGCCCGGGCGCTAGTGACTATTTTGGGCGCTAGTGATTGCTTGATTGTTCAAGATCTGATCTTTTCTAGGTCGGAAGGTCTTCGCTCCAATGTCTACTTTGTCACTCCAACTTCATTGTTAGGGTTCTAATAGCACTTGTAACCTATAAAACAAACCCTATTTATCTACACAAGCTCACAAACACATGAGATCGAATAAAATATGTAATATGTGAAGTCGATTGACCCTAGCGATCACCTGATGAGTGAACTCGGTGCAAGTGTTGTACTACATTTCGAGTCCATGTAGTTCTTTGTGCTTGTGTGTGAAATGACGTCCCTAGGTTTTTCCTCGCGCCAATAATGCCAAGATAGCGGGCTATTATAACACCCATGTTATAATAACTCCAAATTAAGAGATTTTTTTTCTTTTAAAACAAACCCCTTAACCCCATTTCATGCCTTCAATGATTTTATATGACAATAATAATAATCCAACAAGAAATATAGTTTACAATCCATCTAATAACATCATAACCATGTGCAACTGTAAAGGTCAATTAGATCTACTTGATCCCTTTATCATCACTCTATCAGTGTGCATAACTTGTATGCAATTGGTTAACCTATTCATTTAGGTTTGAGAACTGATGCAGTTCTAAGTGTCTACCTGAAAATCAATGAACTGAATTTCATCCAAAATTTCACACCATTGTATTAGAACTCGGTGAATTGACAATGTATTCATTTAATACACTACTTAGGCCAAAGTTTTCAAGTTATGCTTTGCATGCTTAGTTTCGTGACCGCACATAAGCTAAACAAAACTTGTCCCATCACTACATAGTCATCTCTACACAGTTATCTAGATCACGTCTCGTTAATTAAATGTTTTAAATTCTTGTATTAAGATGGCCTAGAATTTAGATCTCGCCTCTTGTCTTGAGAGTATGCTATCAGTTCCAACTTAGGACATCTATGAGAAAGATACTGATTACTTAATGACTTTTGTCAATAAGTAATTATTACCCTTCCCGTAGCCATCATAAGATGGTACGAGATAGAGTTCAATCAAGTAGATATGCGGGACTTAGAGTCCATGCTTTCATAATACAATTATCTTATTACAAGGTAGAATTCATCATTTAGAGACTAAGTCAAGTTATACATTTAACGACAAGGTCTATAATAACTTACTAGTTACTATCGTACGAAGTGTCTTAATCTCGTAGTGTCACTTCACAACTTTTGTTGTTAGGACTAGGTTTAGTTTATCCATGTCATTTTACTTCGATAACGATCAATCCCATTTAGATTGTATCGTAATTTCAACCATATTATTCATTATCGTTAAGTACCTCTTAAGAAAGAGATATAATCTTTTAAATAACTAGACAAGGTTTAATATTAATGATAATTAGAAATGTATCATTCACATTTCATAATACTAACTTATTTAAGGTATAGTACTTTTGCACTTTGACATCCTTATGTCCTTTAATAAGTTATTGTCGTAAAGGTACTAATTGTCAACAATGTATTTTTAAAGTTGTACTAAGTAATGAATTAATAATTAATTAATTTCTTTACGATCGAGTTAAGGAAATATCCTTATTTCATAACTCATTCGATTATTTGTCCAAAACATCATTATTTATTTAACTCATTAATTAAACATATAAATGATGATGTCATTGATATAGTTGTAATAATTGTCATTCAATAAATTAGAATAGTAATTGTCGTAAAGTACAATTATTTAAATCAAGTACAATTTTCATAATCATTTTCAAAGTACATACCGCTATTAAAAACAACGTAAATCATCATTACAACTCATAAGAGGTAATCAAATAATAAATGTATTTATTGAAACTCATTAAGGATAAATCCTTATTTTATAAAGTATTACAATAATTTCATATTAATACAAATAGGCCAACTGCCATATACAATGAAGAAAGTAATGTTGGATGAAGAGGGAAGATGCAGAGTTAGATAATGAATGGAGGATGCAAAAGGTATAACAAACCCAAAAATATGATTCAATGGAAAATTAGAGATACCTAACGATATTCAAGAAACCCTAAGGAGGTGTCAACAATGCGGATTCACTAAAATATGGAAAATGATTTTAAATTAACAATTGATCACATACATTGCATTTCAAATCTGAAAAATACTATTGATGAATTCATATGCAATTGTATACTCTAAATTCAAATAAATAAATGATAAGGGCATATGTAGTTTTTGTATAATGAGTGAGCTTCATGTTGTTTTGAGGCTCTCATTAAAGTATGAAATACTACTCTATCATAAAAAAAAATTAAAACAAGTAAAAAATTGGGTATATGTATTTTAAGGCATGTCTCGATCACAACCTCTTTAAGGAATAAGTCTTGAAAACAACAACCAATATAGTTAGGTAGGTATAGACACCTAAATTTGGAAATTTATCATTTGGCAATGGCAACATTGGATTTACCCTAAATTATGACTTAAGCGCACATTATGAGCTTAATTGTTTATCCTTAGTCTCATGCATGACTTGTTATCTTCAATAAAATTGTTTTGTCACTCATAGTATTTCTTACATCAATCCATAGGGTAAGTGCATGATCCGAATCGACGATGGCGCCACGAAGAAGAGGTAAGCACAATTCTTTTCTCAAAATTGCATTGAAATATGATAATTATAGATTAAAATTTGAATTGAATACATATTTTTTATTGTTACAGTTAGAGGTCGAGGGAATCAACCACAACCAAACCCTGTTATTCCTGTCATCCCTCCCGACACTCCCATAATTGCTCAACATCCCCTAGGTAGTCAAGAAGATTTAGCAGCCCACATAGTTGAAAACAAAATTGAAATTGAGGATTTAATCAAAACAATGAGGGATTCACAATCTACAAACCCCCACCGTGCCTCTCTTGCAAACACATTGGAGGCATTACTTATTCAATTGATGCGGCAACGAGGCAAATTGATCATTGGAAAACTTACAGAGAGGGTTGTAGGGTTTATTATTCCAACAAAATGTCATATGTGGATGTAAAGATTTTTTTTTTTTTTTTTTTTTTTTCAAAAGACCTCATATGCACCTTATTCACGGACCCCGCACTAATTTTCATGTTCCATTGTCATGTAAACGATTTCCCATCCATTGGTGCAATAATAATTTGATTAAAAATAATTTTTGGGACCGATGGTGGATGGTGTTTGATTTTCCACCTTGTAATAACAACGAGGTGCCACTATACTTTTTGAGGAAACTCTATTGCGATTTTATCCTCAACGAGATCCCAAATTATTTTGATTTTTGAGATTTTCAGGGCCGAGGAAAAGGATTTGCACAGGATCGACTAGGTGCACAACGTGCACCTATTCAGCAGGGTAGATTTCCCGCACAGAAGCCCCTCACCCTGAGATTGTCCCTCAAATAGTGAAGGAGACAGTAGAGATTGATACACTCCACACACTTCAGGGACTATCTGCGACCCTTGTTCGACATACGAGGGAGATTTGAGCCGAGATGCTCGCGGATGTACACAGTATTGCCTCGGGAGTACTAGCATGAGGCCACATCTTTCTCGTCATGTGGTAGCATATGTTTGGGCCCGAGGAGGATGATACTTTCATGTGTACTGATTTTGGTGCACCTGGTGCTAGGGGTGCACACGATAATGTCACTATGTCAGATGTCCTTTTGAGTGAGACATTTGGATTACATTCATCGGCATCACCTTCGCAAGTAAATTTGTTATGTTTTGTTATGTGTGTTACAAAAAGTTTGGAGTACTTGATTTACTTATATATGTTAAATTTTTGAAATAATTATATTTGTACATGTATATGCATTGATATTATAGCGCGTGGGAGGTGCATCTTCATCCCGACCATAGGCGGCGAGCACCATGCGTACACATACATTCACAAAGGTAATTTAGAATGTTAATTATGTAAAATTTTCACATACATGTGTGTGTGTGTGTGTATTAGTTTTGAAGTCAAATATATGTATGTTCTTGTATGTCCATCTAACTCACGTGATATACATGTTTGATAAAGATGTTGACTTCACTAGACACCCCACCATCTCTACGACAAGTAGATAAAGGTGTTGCCACTACGATTTCATCTGCGCAACAACTCACTGAGGTATTCAAACAACACGTAAATTTTGTTAAATTTCTCGTGTAATTCATATTATGTTAAATTACATGTTAGTAATGTCTTTCATTGTAGAATTATTAAATTATGTTAATAATGTCCTTCATTGTGTATATGCAGGAGTTACCTACGATAGGTAGTAGCCCTGTTCATTTGATTCATAGGCGTGGCGGGTAAAAACAATAGTTCTATATTGATAAAATTAGTTAAAATATTGTCATTATGTACATACATGTACTTAGTTCTATTTTTGCTAATTCTGATGTTAGATTTTTTCTAATCTTATGTGTATGTTGGGAACTTTAACCCCCTCCGTTTTGAATTTGAGGGCACATACTCCTCCATCTCATCGTCTTCGTACCCCGTTCATACTGCAGGAGCTCCCGATGACTCATTTGAGCGTGAGATGCAAATTCGACATGATCGAAAACTTGTGGTAAGTTTGTGTATTTATGTAAATACTTTCATTTTAGCATGGTCTTAAATACATGTTGAAAACATATATAAATTAAGTTTTGACAAAAAAACATTGTTTGCATTTATAGGCTCATTTACAGGCGAGTATTCAGTGGAAGAGGACTCGAAGCATGGGCTCGGATGATCCAAAGTCATCTCATAGATCTCCATCTTCATCTAAGGGAGGGCCTTCTTCAAGCAAGGCCAAGAGGGATAGATTTTGATGAGTAGAAAAAAATATATGTCTTACATGACATTGTTTTTGTATGCCTATGTGCATGGCATTGTATGTACGCCTACATGGCATTTGAACTTGATGGTATATGACCTATTTGGGCATTTTTGTATTTATTATGCACATAGAAAAACTATTTGGAACTTGATAATTTATATGAGACCTTACATTTTGAGATTATTTTCGCATGAAACTAATATGATGTGCACTTGACAATATTTAAGTCATTATGGATTATTTTTTCATTTATTGGTGATGTACATGTACTAGCATTTTCAATGTATGATATGCATCAAACTTTACAAATAAATATTTATATAATGTATGTATATAAAGAGTTACCTAATTTGAGTAATTATTCATTCAATTTATCAATGTGTATTTACCTTACTTGCGCTTCTTCTTGCTCATGGTCTCTTTGTCTTGGTTCTATCTTATCATGCACTTACTACATTCTTCTATGCTTCTTAGTCTTCTCCTGTTAAAACACCCGAGAGTTGTAACAATTTGATGCCTTTCATCTGTTGATATTTTGAGAATGTCTCTCCATATACATTACTCCAATGCTTGAGAATATCTTCCAGATGCAATAACATTTTGATTCGACACTCGGTGATTCTTGATTGTCTAATCTGTCCAATTCGTGTTATTACCTTTAAATCTATAGGCATTTCAAGTTATTTGGAAATCACATCACACCCTTCACTAGGCTTGATGACTACCCCTATTCTTTTGAAGGTGCTTTTGAAAGCATCCATGGGTTTATCATAGCATAAATTATCAATGAATGGAAGGTCACTAAGTCGTAGGCCGGATGACTCCCATCCGAGAATTAAACAAGAAAGATTTACTAGGCGATTGATAAATCCCGTGTGTTCTTAGACATACCCCTATCAAATTCATTCTTAAGCCAATCTAGTCATTCAGGGCTCTTAAGGGACTACGCCAGACGAGGTAGACGAAAGCATGGGTAGCATAGGGAATTAAAACAAAGCCTCTAATAGTGTTCACCTAGCCAACTCGACTCGACTGTTGGCATAGTTGGTTCAGTCCCACGAGCTTCTGTTTGTAAACTACAACGTTTGGGAGCCCTACACCTGACTCGCATGCAGTAGTATTTCACGCGTTTGCAAACAATAGGACATCAAGAGAACCGAATGGAGATGGAGAAAACCAGGGATAGCCTTTCGTAGAGGGATTTAACATGGAGGTTTTAGATCTGACGAGATGTCTCTAGGTGCCATGAAGTCCAAGACATCACATGTCGAAGATATAATGTGTTTTGGTCTTAGGGCTCTTAAGAGACTATGCCCAAAGAGGTAGCCCGAAAGCACGGGGAGCGTAGGGAACCAAAAAAATCCTCCACTAGCATTCACCTAGCCACCCCAACATGTTGGTGTAGTTGGTTTGTTCTCACAAACTACCGTTTGTAAAATACAACATCTAGCAGCCTTACATTGACTCAAACTACACTATTTTGCACGTTTACAAATAATAGGACATCAAGAGAAACGAATGGAGATGGATAAAACTGTGATAGGATTTCGTAGAGGGTCTTGATGTGGAGGTCTTGGATCTGATGAGACATCTCTAGGTGCCACAGAGTCTGAGAAATCACTTGTCAAAGATATAACGTGTTTTGGCCTCAGGGCTCTTAAGGGACTACGCCGGATGAGGTAGCCCGAAAGCACGGGTAGTGTAGGGAACCAAAACAAAGCCTCCACTAGCATTCACCTGGCCACTTCGATGTGTTGACATAGTTGGTTCGATCCTATAAGCTTCATTTGCAAACTACAATGTTTGGGAGCCCTACACCGACTCAGATCGCAGTATTTCACACATTTCAGCACAATAGGACAACGAGAGAACCAAATGGAGATGGAGAAAACCAGGAGAGGCTTTCAGAGGGCCACGACACGAAGTCTTGGATCTGAAAAGATGTCTCTAGGTGCCACAAAGTTTGAGAAATCACTCGTCGAATATATAACATGTTTTGGCCTCAAGGATCTTAAAAGACTACGCCCCAAATGAGGTAGCCCGAAAGCGTGGGAGCATAGGGAACCAAAATGAAGCCTCCACTAGTGTTCATCTATAAATTTAACACCATCCTTTTCCATGCCTTGCCTCAATAAAACTCCAAATATGTTGTACAATTATTTCTTTCGCATCCTGTATAGCAATAAAACATCATGCATTCTTGAATTGTGATGTGCGGTTGTCCGACCAAATGTAATGTTGATCGAAACTAATGTTCCTTTGATTCAAGTTTGCATAAAACACCAGAAACACCCTTATACATATTTTGTAAAATGTGTCCGATCATCACCGATGTAGAAATGATACTCTCTTAATATTTTTTGATCTTTCTCGGTGCTTTTAAGAGAGTGCATGAATGCTTATATGCACGAAAATAGAAACTTGCAACTTTGAGTTATAATATTGAGACCGTATCTGCCGACACTAAAATTTTCCTCCGTAATTTCTATTTCATTAATGTATGTATTAGGAATATGATGTTGTAGTAGCGTCGATAGAAGATAACGGCGCCACAAGACGGTGCCACCAATAATGTGGAGTACGGTAATGATCAAAGTACAATAGGAATGTTGTAAAAAGTAAATATTTGTTGTAAGTGGTCCGGTAATGTTAAAATGTCAAAGTTTGGGTAATTAGAGAAGTAGGGTCTACATGATTAGGAATTAGAAATATTATATTGGTAATAAAGACAATGAGTGAGGTCATAAATATTTTGTGTATTTTATTTGTAAAAAGTCTAAAAATGTGGAACCCATGTAAAATGATAAGGTTTATCTTATCTTAATGATAAGCTTACATGTACATATAAGAGTTAAGGTATGGAATATGATTCGTCAGTGGATTTCTTATCCTATCTTAGAGATAAGATGGATAAGCTCGAAAGTTCTATAAATAAAGAGGCTACCCCCTCATTTAGCATAGAAGGAAGTAGTGAGAGATATTGTAGGAAGTGTGCGAAGGAAGCCATCGGTTTAAAAGTGTGTTGAAGAAGCCATTAAGAGGTGTAATTGTAAAGTTTCTCCCATAGTCTTGGTGAAAGGCAAGTGAAGTCAATAACACTTGAAGTACCTCATGGGTGAGATTGTAACAGTTTCATGTTAATATTATAATTTATTTTGATATTTCAGATTTGTCATCATTATGTCTTATCATAGTCGATGGTATTCTTGTGTTATGTTGTTGTTTTGTTTCAGATTACATTCACCAAACTAAAGGCTGTGCATTAGTAAATAATCATAGCACGAGGAGTTCTTGGTGAAGAATTATCATAGTGCCGGATTGGTGATGACATTTTGGTTCCGTTTTCCGGGACCATTCCTCGTTGGTGGATTTTTTGGAGAGATATTCCCACTTAGTCAAAAATCAATTAGAGGGTAACCTTGTTTTTTTTACCGTGCATAGTAGTTACCATGGTAAAGTCATTTTTCTTTGGAATAGTATTTACCGCAGAAAGTCACTTTTTACCGTGAATAGTATTTACCATGAGAACTTCACTTTTACCGTGAATAATATTTACCGCAAATAACTTCACTTTTTACCGTGAATAGTGTTTACCACAAGAAAGTCGGTTTTTACCCCAATAAGTCAAGTTTTACCATAGTTTACCGTGGTCATTTCTATAGTGATTCCAATTATTTGTACACATAAGTCTTGTTGATTGTACTTGTGAGTTGGTATTTCATGGTGGTTACTTTTGAAAATGGAAAAGATTCATGTTTTTTCAGCTCAATCTAATGAAGATGTTTCTTCTTTCATTCAAGAGTTTAAGCGATCTTGTATTTGTAATGGCCTTATAAAAGGGAACAATGGACTAAATTTTTCCTACCTTTTTGGATTGTTCAAAGCACTTAGGTGGTTTGAAACACTAGGTGATAATGTGAAAAATTCATGGGATTTATTAATTGAAAGTTTTCTTGAAGAATTTGGTGAACAACAGAAATATGCAGATCTCATGATCGAGATCACAAAGCTATCCCAAGGAGAGAAGGAGAAGATAAGGGATTATTATGCTCGTGTTCTAGAGCTAAGGAGGAAGCTTGATGCCCAGATCCGGAAGGAAGGACTAGCGGATGGGTTGATGAATGGCGTGGATAATCTCCTCTGTAAGTACTTCATTCTTGGGATGAAGCTAGAGACCAGACAACGAGTGAAGTATGACCGCCCAACTACCATTGAACAAGCAAAGGAGATTGCAAAAAGGTAAGAAGAAAGCATGGAAGAGGAGCCCAAAGAAATTGTTGCTAAAGTAGAGCCTACACCAGCACCTTTGGTCCAGAATCCACAACCACTCGGTGAGCACAAATATTTCTCCTAGTACATCTACTGAGTATGAAGATCTGCTCAAAAGATGGGTCGATTAACTATTAATCTTCTTCAAGGAAAGGAATTTAGTTCTCGGGGAGGAGATAGAGGTCCAAAAAGAAATATTTGAAGTTGTTTGTTATGGTTGTTATAAAAGGGCCATTATAAGTATAATTGTCAGATAGAGCTTCTACATCCAGTAAAGGAGATAATGATAAAGGAAAAGCACCTGTGAATTCTTTTGATGTAGTAGATAGAGAAAAAATAATGAAATAGATGTGTTTGTAACAAAAAGAAAGAAAGAAAAAGATAATGAAGATGGAAATGATCCTAAGAAGATGAAAGAAGAAGCTAGTAAGAAACATAGGAGAAGAAAGTGGGTGTGTAGGATTTCTACGATTTCACGGGGGGCAAGGACCATACTCCATCTGGAAGATCTGTCTAAAAGGCCTGCAAATATTACATATGGTCAACTCTTGGCTATGTCTTCTGAGAAGAGGTGGGAGCTGCGAAGTGGACTCAATGCTCGACGAAGAAATGAGGTTGAGGTCCTGTTTTGGAGGCGAGATGCGGATCCTATGCTCCACATGTTGAGGTATTATGTAATGGTATTTCAATTCATGATGTCTTAGTTGATGGAGGTGCTGCAGTTAATGTAATGACCGAGTCTGTAATGAATATGTTGGGTTTAAAAATTGATCACCCTTCAACACTTATGTTAAGGTCATTAAATAAAGGAAAAACTAAACCAGAAGGTGTAGTTTCAAATGTGGCAATATCTGTTATGGGTGTGGTATGTGTGGTAGACTTTCAGGTGATGAAAAATGGTACTGTTGCGTACCCAATGCTGCTGGGAAGACCATGGCTAAGGAGAGTTCATGCAAGAAACTACTGGAATGAAGGTTTCATGACACTTGGACGTGGTAGAGAGAGGGTGAAGATAAATGTGATCCCTCGACATCATAAGGCAGAACCTGTGGATTCAAGTGATGAAACTGATGATTAGACATCCTCTGATTACTCTAGTACCAGTGAAGTGGACACTGAAGATGAAGAAAGTGAGGTGGATGTTTCAGTCATGGATATCCTTCCAGTCACACCAACTCATGACCCCATAAAATTATCTGAAGAAGAAGTTGATGATCATCTCCAACAAATAAAGATTGGTGATGCTGTGATGGAGAGTGAGAAGGAATCCTACCTCCGGCTCTTAGAAGGTACATACACCTATTCACTTTTGATTACAAGGAACTCCGTCAAGTAAGTTAGGTAGAACATTGTATTGAGTGGTAGATGGTGCTAAGCCCATAAAGCAAATGCCATTAGAATGAATCCTAATTTTTCCAAGCGTAAAAGAAGAAATAGATAAGTTGCTTGATGCGGGTTTCATATTTGTTGTGGAGAATTCAGAATGGGTTTCTCCCATTGTGATCTCAATAAAAAAGAATGGGAAGCTACGCATTTGTGTTGATTACGGGAAGCTCAATAAGGCAACAAAGAAGGATCATTACCCTCTTCCATTTTCGAGATCGGATCTTGGGCGAAGTAGGCAAGGAGTGCTATAGTTTCTTTGATGGATATAAGCGGCTACAACCAAGTTTGTATAGCAGAGAAAGATTAGTCAAGACCACGTTCACTACTCCTTGGGAACATTTGCTTATAGAGTTATGCCTTTTGGGTTATGTAATGCTCCAAAGAACATCCAGCGTTTGATGAATAGGGTGTTTGAACCCTACATTGGGACCTTCATCGAGAATATTTTTGGATGATTTTGCATCTATGGGAGCAAGTTGGACCACTGCACCAAATGGAGACAACATTTCAAAGGTTATATGAAGCACAAGCCTCACTAAACCCTACAAAGTGTGTCTTTGGATGTTCTAAAGGCGTTTTGTTAGGGCATGTTGTATCCAGAGATGGTATTGGTGCGATCCTCGATAAAGTTTCAAAAATCAAAGATTTTCCATTTCCTCTTAATAGAAGTAAGTTGAGATCATTTTTAGGCCATATGGGTTACTATAGAAGGTTCATCAAGAATTTCTCAAAATTACACACCACTAACCCAGTTCTTGAAGAAGGATGTTACTTATGAACCAGGAAATAAGGCACATGAAGCTTTTGGACAATCAAGGAAGCCCCGGTGTCTTCACCTATTTTGAAGAATCCAGTTGGAGCAAGCCATTCATTGTGGTACACTGATGCCTCGAGACAGACTAGGAAGTACTTTGAGCCAAAATGATGGAAATGGGAATGAACATCCAATTTACTTTGGAGAGCGAGACAAATGAGCAAAGTGTTGAGGTAAATTATACATGAATGAAAAAGAGGCTCTAACTATCATTTTTGTTGTAAAGAAGTTTAGAAATTACTTGCTAGGGCAAAAATTTCTAGTTGTAATAGATCATCAAGCTCTAAAATATATTGTAAATAAGCCTAACCCATCAGGGAGGATAACAAGATGGATAATTTTGCTACAAGAGTTTGAATTTGATATTATAGATAGGCCAGGGAAAGAAGCATGTCAATGCAGATGCACTCTCTCGAGCCTATGATGGTTTAGGATCATCTTGTGATGATGATGATTTCCCGATGCAACATTGTTATCCCTTGACACAATCCCTAGTGAATACATAGATATTTGGAATTATCTGAATGAATTCAAGTTTCCTGATGGTGCCAATGCAAAGACTAAGAGAAAGATTACTCAAGGATGGTCGTCCATATTCTATTCTGCATGGAGTATTATTTCGAATAGGACCTGATGGACAATACAAGAGGGTAGTTGGACGTGATCAAGGGAAGGAACTGCTAGAAGAATTCCACAATGGTACATGTGGAGGGCACTTCTCTAGACAACTTACAACAAGAAGGATCTTGGATGCAGGTTATCACTGGCCCACTCTTTTTAAAGATTGTTATAATTATTGTAAGACATGTGATATTTGTCAAACACATGGTAACCGTAAGACTTCATCACTCCATTATGTCCTATTATTCCCTTGGTCCATTTGAAAAGTGGGGAATAGACATTGTAGGTCCACTTCCAACTACATCACACCAAAATAAGTATATTGTAGTTACCATGCATTATTTAACCAAGTGGGTTGTCAAGCTAGGCCATTGAAAACAACTTCCATGGATGAAGTGGCAAGGTTCATGTATGAACGCATTGTCACCAGATTTGGTTGTCCATTAGAAATTGTAACAGATCAAGGAAGCCACTTCATTAATGAGGTGGTAGAAGCCCTAGTCAATAAGTTTTCTATTAAGCACAAGGAAGACAACAACATACAAGCCAAGCACAAATGGACAAGTGGAATGAAATTTTTTTGTGTTGTGTCAAATTCTAGCAAAAGATGCGGCCTTGCAGGTACATAAATGGGATAAAAGGATTCATGCAAAGCATTGTGGCATATAGGGCAACATCAAAGTCAAGCAATAGGATACTCCCCATTTCGGTTGGCCTATGGCATTGATCCATTCTTCCTATTGAGTTTGATATTCCCACTTTGTGAGAGTTATGAAAAATGAAAGGATGGATGAAAGTGATTCAAGAAAAGAAAGGTTAGTACATCTTCATTTCTAGAGGAAATGAGAGAAATAACAAAGGATACAAGCCATAAGAAGAAAATGAAGTAGAAGGAGTACTTTGATCAAAAGATCCGGTGGTCTCCATTTCATGTGAATGACTTGGTTCTAGTATATGATTCCAGATACAAAAAAAGAAGACAGAGAAAATTTCTTCCAAAATGGATGGGGCCCTACAAAATAGTAGCTGTGCATGAAAATGGTATGTACCGACTGGAGGAATTGGATGGCACTCCCATTACGAAATGGGTCAACCACGACAAGTTGAAGATTTTCCAAGCACCAGAATAGTCTACTCCGAGGACGGAGTAGAAGCTAGGAAGGGGGAAGATGTCGACACTAAAATTTTCCTCCGTAATTTCTATTTCATTAATGTATGTATTAGGAATATGATGTTGTAGTAGCGTCTGATAGAAGATAACGGCGCCGTCAGTATGGTGCCGCCAATAATGTGGAGTACGGTAATAGTCAAAGTACAATAGGAATGTTGTAAAAAGTAAATATTTGTCGTAAGTGGTCCGGTAATGTTAAAATGTCAAAGTTTGGGTAATTAGAGAAGTAGGGTCTACATGATTAGGAATTAGAAATATTATATTGGTAATAAAGACAAGGAGTGAGGTCATAAATATTTTGTGTATTTTATTTGTAAAAAGTCTAAAAATGTGGAACCCATGTAAAATGATAAGGTTTATCTTATCTTAACAGATAAGCTTACATGTACATATAAGAGTTAAGGTATGGAATATGATTCGTCAGAGTGGATTTCTTATCCTATCTTAGAGATAAGATGGATAAGCCTAGAAGTTCTATAAATAGAGAGGCTACCCCCCTCATTTAGCATAGAAGGAAGTAGTGAGAAATATTGTAGGAAGTGTGCGAAGGAAGCCATCAGTTTAAAGGTGTGTTGAAGAAGCCATTAAGAGGTGTAATTGTAAAGTTTCTCCCATAGTCTTGGTGAAAGGCAAGTGAAGTCAATAACACTTGAAGTACCTCATGGGTGAGATTATCAGATTTCATATTAATATTATAATTTATTTTGATATTTCAGATTTGTCATCATTTCGTCTTATCATAGTCGATGGTATTCTTGTGTTATGTTGTTGTTTTATTTCAGATTATATCCACCAAACTAAAGGCGTGTGCATTAGTAAATAATCATAAAGACGAGGAGTTCCCGGTGAAGAATTATCATAGTGCGGGATTGGTGATGATAGTACCTCCATTTGTGGTCTACAATGTGTAATTATCTACGAATTCAACTATGAAACAATAGTACCAAGTGGGAATGTGTCCTTGCTTAACTTGAATTATTCATCCAACCGTCGAGCTCTATGTGTGTGCCTTGCATACTCATAAAAATTTCTTCTCTAAATTTGTCCATATATTCCGATACAAGTAATTATTTTCTAACAAGCTCACACCTCTTAGATTCTTTTCCATATTTTAATTAATATGCCACCGATTTATATTTGGTGAAATCAACCAATTATTTTCCTATTGAATAGGTACTCTCCTCATGGATACAACTTTTCAGATTTGGCAAGCCACCGCATACATTGCACATTCCATCCAAACATGATTTGTTATAAAAAAATTGTCTTGTTGATTTTTCACAAAATATTGTCGGAATAAATTCCCTTGAATATTTTTGTGGGACATTTAATCCACACTCCTGCAACATGATGTCAAGTATGCAAAACACGACGTATTTGACAAAAAACATCATAATGCATTGAAAATTCAACATGATACCAACAACAAGTGGTACGTGATTGATTGATTTTCACATAAAAAGGTTTATTCATTTCAAAGAATATTTGGCTAATGTTAATTTGTGGATTTTCATTCTTAAACTTAGAGAACAATTATGTTTGAGTCATATCTAAGAAATATTTTGCACACGATTCATGATTACGAGAACCTATTCTTTTTTTGTATCTCTTCTATTCGGTGACACCCTTGTGTTCTCATTCCAAAATTTTACAATTAATTCTTTTAGAATATTAGATGTATTCTTGTCTTTTCGTGGAAGTTTGCTAGAGAAAGCCCAATAGTCAGTGTTATTGATTGACTCAAGACGTTTACGTCTCTCTATTGCTTTCATTAGTGTTTTTCTATTTAGCTTCAAAGCATTGCTTGTTTTTCTAATCAAGTATTTATTAATCTGTTTTATCACTTACTATACATTAGTAAGTGCCGCATTTATGTGTAGCATTACTATCTTTGGTGCGTCTTTTGCCACCTACATTTGATATGCTTTATGTATGTTTTTAATAATTGACGCATTTTGATCAACAACATTAGATGTTTTTAACCCTAAGGTCTTCATTATAGGTCTCATCTTAATTAATTTCATCAATATAACAAATAATTGACATCTTTGTGTGTCATCTAAATTCTCAAAGTAATTATCCCAAATTCCACTAGCTTTTCTTTTCGCATTTCTTTCGGACATTTTGTTAGGCATTTGTTTTATAATGTTTTCATCAATTTCAATTAAGTGAATTGGTTTTCTTTGCAAAATGGAAGGAGGTGTTCTTAGAGGTGAAGATTCATTTACAAGGTTACTTTCTTCATTCAGTGTTTTCATACAAATTTTGGGGTTAACATTTGGATTCTCAAGTAAGGGTTCAAAAATTAGATTCATATCAATTTCTTCATCCATACAACATTATCATTCAATTCAATATCATTATTCAATGCAAAATCATTATTCATTGCAAAATCATTATTCTCTACATTTTCATTATGTATTTCATCCCCATTTTCTAATACATTAGCTACATTTGATATAGTGGATGTACCTTGCCCTGCTCGAAGTTTTTGCATTCTCTTCAATTTCTTTATTCTCTTCTTTTCCAATTACTCGGTGTCTTGTTCTTGACTTACGTCTTGTCTTTGGCACGATATTTATCACCCATGATTAGAAAAATCAACTAGTGGGGTAGGGGACAAAATGAACTACTAAAAATCGTGCAAGAATGTAGAGAAAATTGCGCAGACAAAGCAGAATGTTTACAGAATTTCCATGAAAAAGATGAAAGGGACATTGGGGGTCTGTCATCACCAATGCGGCACTATGATAATTCTTCAGGAACTCCTCGTCTATGATTATTTACTAATGCATGACCTTTAGTTTGGTGGATGTAATCTCGGGAACAAAACAACAACATAACACAAGAATATCATCAACTATGATAAAGACAGAATAATGACAAATCTGAAATATCAAAGTAAATGATAATATTAACATGAAATTGTTACAATCTCACCCATGAGGTACTTCAAGTGTTATTGACTTCACTTGCCTTTCACCAAGACTATGGGAGAAACTTTACAATTACACCTCTTAATGGCTTCTTCAACACACCTTTAAACCGATGGTTTCCTTGCACGCTTCCTACAATATTTCTCACTACTTCCTTCTATGCTAAATGAGGGGTGGCCTCTATTTATAGAACTTCCAAGCTTATCCATCTTATCTCTAAGATAGGATAAGAAATCCACTCTGACGAATCATATTTCATACCTTAACTCTTATCTCGTACATGTAAGCTTATCCTTTAAGATAAGATAAACCTTATCATTTTACATGGGTTCCACATTTTAGACTTTTTACAAATAAAATACACAAAATATTTATGACCTCACTCACTCCCGTCCTTATTACCAATATAATATTTCTAATTCCTAATCATGTAGACCCTACTTCTCTAATTACCCAAACTTTGACATTTTAACATTACCGGACCACTTACGACAAATATTTACTTTTTACAACATTCCTATTATACTTTGACTGTTACCGTACTCCACATTATTGGCGGCACCGTACTGACGGCGTCGTTATCTTCTATCAGACGCTACTACTAATTATACTTAACAACATCATATTCCTAATACATACATTAATGAAATAGAAATTACGGAGGAAAATTTTAGTGTTGACATCTTCCCCCTTCCTAGCTTCTACTCCGTCCTCGAAGTAGACTATTCTGGTGCTTGGAAAATCTTCAACTTGTCGTGGTTGACCCATTTCGTAATGGGAGTGCCATCCAATTCCTCCAGTCGGTACGTACCATTTTCATGCACAGCTGCTATTTTGTAGGGCCCCATCCATTTTGGAAGAAATTTTCTTTGTCTTCTTTTTTTGTATCTGGAATCATATACTAGAACCAAGTCATTCACATGAAATGGAGACCAATGGATCTTTTGATCAAAGTATTCCTTCTGCTTCATTTTCTTCTTATGGCTTGTATCCTTTGTTATTTCCCTCATTTCCTCTAGCAAATGAAGATGTACCAACCTTTCTTTTCTTTGAATCACTTTCATCCATCCTTTCATTTTTCATAACTCTCACAGGTGGGAATATCAAACTCAATAGGAAGAACTAGATCAATGCCATAGGCCAACCGAAATGGGGAGTATCCTTCTTGACTTTGATGTTTCCCTATATGCCCACAATGTTGCATGAATCCTTTTATCCCACTTATGTACTGCAAGGCCGCATCTTTTGCTAGAATTTGACACAACACAAAATTTGTTCGCTCCACTTGTCCATTTGTACTTGGCTTGTATGTTGTTGCCTTCTGTGCTTAATAGAAAATTTATTGACTAGGGCTTCTACTACCTCATTAATGAAGTGGCTTCCTTGATCTCAGTTACAATTTCTAATGGACAACCAAATCTGGTGACAATGCGTTCATATATGAACCTTGCCACCTCATCCATGGAAGTGTTTTCAATGGCCTAGCTTCAACCCACTTGGTTAAATAATCGTGGCATTCTACAATATACTTATTTGGTGTGAGGTAGTTGAAGTAGACTCACAATGTCTATTCCCACTTTCAAAGGGACCAAGTGGAAGAATAGGGCATAATGGAGTGATGAAGTCTTACTGTTACCATGTGTTTGACAAATATCACATGTCTTACAATAATTATAACAATATTTAAAAAGAGTGGGCTAGTGATAACTCGCATCCAAGATCCTTCTTGCATGTAAGTTGTCGTGAGAAGTGCCCTCCACATGTACCATTGTGGAATTCTTCTAGCATGATTCCTTTCCTTATCACGTCCAATCGCCCTCTCAGATCTTGTCCATCAAGTCCTATTTGAAATAATACTCCATGCGAATAGAATATGGACGACCGACTTGAGTAATCTTTCTCTTAGTCTTTGATTGGCACCATAGGGAAACTTGAATTCATTCAAATAATTCTAAATATCTATGTATTCACTAGGGATTGTGTTAAGGGATAACAATGCTCCATCGGGAAATCATCATCATCACAAGATGATCCTAAACCATCATAGGCTCGAGAGAGTGTATCTCGCATTGACATGCTTCTTTCTTGGCCTATCTATAATATCAAATTCAAATTCTTCTAGTAAAATTATCCATCTTGCTATCCTCCCCGATGGGTTAGGCTTATTTACAATATATTTTAGAGCCTCGATGATCTGTGCATATAACAAGAAATTTTTACCCTAAAAGTAATTTCTAAACTTTTTTTACGAAAAAATGATAAGCTAGAGCCTCTTTTTCGATTCTGATGTATAATTTACCTCAAAGATCGCTCATTTATGCGCTCCCAAAGTAAATTGGATGTTCATTCCCATTTTCATCCTTTTGGCTCAAAGTACTTCCTAGTGCTGCATCTAAGGCATCAGTGTACACAATGAATGGCTTGCTCCAATATGGATTCTTCAAAACAGGTGAAGACACCAAGGCTTCCTTCAGTTGTCTAAAAGCTTCATGCGCCTTATTTCCTGGTTCATAAGGAACATCCTGTTAGTGCAAAATCATAGCACCCCTGGATGCAGATCAGGCTTCTAGGTTGATCACTCAGGCATCCAATGTGATTGCACAACATGGAAACCTCTCTCCAAGCGTGGGACTTGTGAAACTGAGAGAGGAATCTCCAGAGAAGGTTGGTTCCTGCTCCTAAACTACTTGCCACAAGCTATTCCAGTGCAGGCAAGCTAATCTAATCCTAATCTAACAATGCCAAGGAGAGAGAGAGAGAGAGAAAGGAAAAGAACAAAAGCCTACACTAAAATGGTGATACACCAGAGAAGGAGAATGTTGAACCTCTATCAAAACTGCCATGGGACAAAGAGAGGTGAGCAATGGGAAGGATGGATAGATGCATCACAGGCCCAAGGATAGATTTCACATAGAAAATGTCCCAAAACTCCATGAACACAGCTCCGGCACACGCAATGAACATTCAAACATGCACAAATACCTGCAATGAAGAGAGGCAAGAGGAAAACAAGCGAAGAACGAGCAAGGATGGATAGATGCATCACAAAACACGTTTTTGTTGCTCCAGAAGTTTGCACAGAACATCATTTCATTAGTAAAAGGCAAAAACGCCATTACAGAGTAGGGAGGAGGTTCGAGCTCCATTTTCAACCCTAGAGAAGAAAAGAAGGGAGGGCAGAGCAGAAAAGATGAACAACTTGTTATTTTAATGAGCCAAATCTGGCTTTTTACATTGCATGGGTCGAGCCCAGGGGACAGAAACATGGGAAAACGTGTAAGCCCATTCCTCATTGACTGCAGATGCATTAAAACGGCATGGGATACCTTACCAACCCATACCCTGCCATCTCTGACTGATTTGGAGGAGAATGCGACCCATGTGCATTAAACTTAGTCGCTGAAATGTCACTTCTGGCCGTGCTGAAGAAGAATGCGACCCATGTGTATTAAACTGGTTGTTGAAACGTTACTTCTGGCCATGATCATGCGTCATAGCCATTTCTCAATTTTATCTCTCCATACTGCACCAAAATGCAAGATTGACCCCGAAATCATGTAGAGAATTTCACAAGCTTTCCGTTGATATAAAGAACGTGCAAATCGAGCTTTGGATCGAAAGATATGATGATCTGAAGATTTAGGGCACGGAACAGACCAAAACAGATTTTGAAATCTTTCCCACGCTCTGCCACATGGATGACACGTGTCAAGCGCTGATTCACTGAATAATTCTCTCTCCTCCACCTTTCCGCAGGCTTTCCTTTGAAATTTCCTTGTGGGCCCTAGCTGGGACACGTGGCATTATCCCATTGGTTCTGGGATGACCCTTCAAAACTCACCCTTTGACTTTTTGGCTCTTTCCCCTGTGACACGTGTCGTGATCTGGTTGGTTCTCGGCCCTTTCGGCTCCTTCTCGCCCTTCGCGTCTTTATGTCCCGGATGTCCCAAAGCGCTTGGGCCAAAAACTTCGATCCGCCCGAAATGGGCTTCCTCATCCCGATTTGGCCGATGACACGTGGCATTGTTTGATTGGCTTTCGGCTCCTTGGCGATCCGCGTCCCTCGCGTCTCTGCGGCCAGATGTCCCAGTATGAACTTTTCCCGTTCCGGCCGAATCGGCCAGTTCGTGTCTTTCGCGTCCATTTGTCCCAGATGTCCTTCGGCTTTGCTTGGGACAAATTCTTCCGGTTCGCCCGATCCGGCTGATTCAAGCGTCTTTGGGGCCCAGATGTCCCATTTGCTTCCAGACTGTTTGTTCTCATTTCGACCGATCCGGCCTGGTTCGCGTGACTCGCGTACTCTTGTCCCGAATGTCCCCATTGGCCCAGCTTAGTCGAATTTTCTTCCTCTTTTGGCGGATCGCCGCTTCCCGCGCCCGCCACGATACTACTCCTGTCCGCCGACTGCTTGCTACAATTCCCATTCCGCCGAACCGGCCGGTTCAGTCCTTCGCATACCTTCGTCCCATATGTCCCTTAGGCGACCTTGAGCGGGACTTAGCCAATTTTCATGATTTTTCTGGATCAATCTACATGCTTGGAACTGCAAAACTCGATGCATGTTATCAAAATTTACCCCGGGGTGAAACTTGGATAAGAATTTGGCGACTCGGTGGGGGCATCTTCTGCTAGATGAAGTTACGATTGCTCAAGCATCCATTGGGCATGGATTCATGAGTTGAACTCTGCAATCGATCGAACTTTGAAAACCTCCCTCTCGAGCCACTTGAATTCCATTAAAATTAGAGTTGTTCTCACCAAATGCCACCGAAATGAATGAGTGCAAGAGCAAAAAACAGCAACGCCAAAACTATGTACAAAACTCGAAATCATACATGCTCCAAAATGAAACATGCAGAGTGTGCACAAGCACTTCTTTTGCTGAAAGCAAACCTACCTACTCTATTCTAACTAGAAGCAAAGGCAAGCTAAACAAACCCTGCAATTGGTTGTGAGAAATAGCTTCCCTTTCTCAAAAGTGGCAGCCATGCAATTGATTCGGGAGTTGATCATGGCTGCTCTTAGGATGAGTGGAAAATCAACAAGAAGCTGGTATTCCACCCAAATCATCAAGGTATCAAGCTGAAGGCAAATTCAATACCTCTTTTAGTTGCTCTGCATTTGGATTGAAGAGGCATGACAGCTGGTCCTTGGTACTTTGTAGCTCACCCTCATGCTCAGAAGCAAGCATGACTGGTTGTGACTTCTCCTTTGGCTCCAATGAAGCCAAATACCTGATTGGGCAAGGTCTGATCCTTTGAGTATGCCCATTTCCCTAATTTTCAACTCCAAGAATGGAGTCTTCTTGCGGACCTTCTTGAACGGATGATGTGGAAGAAATGGTGAAGTTCCTCTGTCCTTTCTCTTCCTCCAATGAAGGACATGAAAGATTAAAAGCTTCCAATCTTGGTTCCAAAGAGCTTCTATAAGATGCAGGGTGCTGTGAGATGAATACTCTCCTCTATGACAGCAGGCTCTTGTGTTTGGAAGATGGATGATGAAAGAGAGAATGTTGGAAACTCAACCGGCTCTCCTCCATCAAAACAGTCTTCCAAATCTGACAGATAAACTGCCTCATGACTGTCCTGCTGCAAATGTTCAACTTCCTCCATGGTGTCTTCTTGATCTATAACTTGACCACCATGGTTTCCTTCACCCTCCAACATTGAGTTTGAGAGATCAAACTCCTCTTCGACATTGGGGCTAGAGAGAGATGAAGTAGAAAGAAGAACTGAAGGTTCTCCTGTAGCCTGCTTTGTGCTCAAAGCCCTTGGATCCGCAATTTTCTCTTCCATAGCTAGATTGTGCTCCTCTTCTTTTGGATTTGGAGCAGCTTCTCCTTCCTCTACTACTCGAAGGCAATCTTGCTCTTGATATAACTCTTCCTCCAGCATGAAGTTTTTTAAGTCAAACTCTTCAATCTGCTGCTCTAGAGGACAAGTTGGGACTGCAAGATCTTCTTCTTCTGCTGCAACAAAATCAGCCCTGGCCACCATTTGTTCAACCTTAGCCTCTTCTGTAGGTTTAACCATCAAGGGGATCTTTGTCATCCCAAACTTGGCAGCCCAAACCTTCAAGTCGTCTGTCATTTCTTTTCTGTTGGGCTCCTCCTCTTGTTGTCCTTGATGACTGATTTTTGCAATTTCTTCTTCCCCACATGAAATTGGGAATGCAAGAGGAGGGATAGGTTGAAACTCAATTGATTTGGAAATTTTTTGTGGTGGTGAAGGAGATGAAATCTCTTGTTTCTTTAGAGGAGGGGGGATTTCTTTTAGCTCTTGTGGAGAGGATGACTGTTTAGAAGGGAAAAGGAAAGAAGAAACGAGATGAGATGGAAGACTGAGAGGTGGAGACATGGATTCAACATTTGGGACAGCAGATGGAGAGTTTGAAACTTGACACTGCTGAAATGGAACAGATTGGGAAAGAGGAAACAGAAAGGCATGAGATGGTGTGCTTACCCGTTGACAAGGTTGCGTTGAATACTCCTCTCATAAACCTCTATTTCTTCAATCCACTTTGCAAGCAATGGCAGTGTTGCAATCATGAAGTCCAGCTTCTCTTGAGGGTTGTAATGCCTTAGAAAAGGGCCTCCCCATGGACAAGGAGTCCTGTAACCGATTCCGAAAGCTCTCATTTGAGCTGTTGCTCTGGACTGCACCATCTTTACCTCCATCTTTTGGATCTTCTCCAACAGACCAGCATCTTGGATCTGATGGTCTTCATTGTATGCACACCCTTGCTCTTGGAAAGCTCCATAGCCAAACTGACTTTGGCACAGCTGCTCATATGGGTATGCATACTGATCTTGAATCTGCTCAAAATGCTGATTTGGAGGATTTGTAAAACATGTTGGAGGTGTGATATACTGCTGTTGTTGATGTGAATTCCATGATGGAAATGAAGTCATGATTGCACAACTTCATAGAATGAAAGAAGATGGGAGAGATGGAAGGAAGAATGGATAGAAAAAGAATGAAAATGAATGGAAAGGAAGGTCTGCAACTTCAGAGATGGGTTGTTGACCAGATGGAGTCACCAGATGTGTTTGCAAGTGCCTCCAAAGGCTGAAATCTTCACAGGAACACATCAACCTGCAAAAGATGAAGTGGAAGACCTCTAAGTCCCACCGGCATGCCAAAGCTGTAGTGCAAAATCACAAGCACCCCGGATGCAGATCAGGCTTCTAGGTTGATCACTCGTGCATCCAAAGGTGTGATTGCACAACATGGAAACCCTCTCCAAGTGTGGGACTTGTGAAACCGAGAGAGGAATCTCCAGAGAAGGCTAGTTCCTGCTCCTAAACTACTCGCCACAAGCTATTCCAGCAGCAGAAAGCTAATCTAATCCTAATCTAACAATGCCAAGGAGACAGAGAGAGAGAGAGAGAGAGAGAGAGAAAAAAGAACAAAAGCCTACACTAAAATGGTGATACACCAGAGAAGGAGAATGTTGAACCTCTATCAAAACTGCCATGGGACAAAGAGAGGTGAGCAATGGGAAGGATGGATAGATGCATCACAGGCCCAAGGATAGATTTCACATAGAAAATGTCCCAAAACTCCATGAACACAGCTCCAGACCTGCAATGAACATTCAAACATGCACAAATACCTGCAATGAAGAGAGGCAAGAGGAAAACAAGCGAAGAACGAGCAAGGATGGACAGATGCATCACAAAACACGTTTTTGTTGCTCCAGAAGTTTGCACAGAACATCATTTCATTAGTAAAAGGCAAAAACGCCATTACAGAGCAGGGAGGAGGTTCGAGCTCCATTTTCAACCCTAGAGAAGAAAAGAAGGGAGGGCAGAGCAGAAAAGATGAACAACTTGTTATTTTAATGAGCCAAATCTGGCTTTTTACATTGCATGGGTCGAGCCAGGGATGTAAACGGGAAAACATGTAAGCCCATTCCTCATCGATCGCAGATGCATTAAAACGGCATGGGATACCTTACCAACCCATACCCCGCCATCTCGACCAATTTGGAGGAGAATGCGACCCATGTGCATTAAACTTGGTCATTGAAATGTCACTCGTCGGGCGTCTTAAAGAAGAATGCAACCCATGTGCATTAAATGGTTGTTGAAACGTCGCTCTCCGCCATGATCACGCGTCAGATCTGTTTCTCAATTTTCTCTCTCCATACTACACCAAAATGCAAGATTGACCCCGGAATCATGTAGAGAATTTCACAAGCTTTCCGTTGATATAAAGAACGTGCAAATCCGAGCTTTAGATCGAAAGATATGATGATCTCGAAGATTTAGGGCACTAATGTACAGACAAAACAGATTTTGAAATCTTTCCCACGCTCGCCACATGGATGACACGTGTCAAGCGCCGATTCACTAAATAATTCTCTCTCCTCCACCTTTCCGCGGGCTTTCCTTTGAAATTTCCTTGTGGGCCCTAAGGCCGGGACATGTGGCATTATCCCATTGGTTTGGTGACCCTTTAAAACTCACCCTTTGACTTTTGGCTCTTTCCCCGTGACATGTGTCGTGATCGGTTGGTTCTCGGCCCTTTCGGCTCCGCGCCCTTCGCGTCTTTATGTCTCGGATGTCCCAAACTGCTGGGCAAAAAAATTCCTATCCGCCCAAAATGGGCTTCCTTGTCCCCGATTTGGCCGATGACACGTGGCGTTGTTTGATTGGCTTTCGGCTCCTTCGGCGATCCGCGTCCCTCGCGTCTCTGCAGCCCAGATGTCCCAATACGAACTTTTCCCATTCCACCGAATCGGCCGGTTCGCGTCTTTCGTGTCCATTTTCCCAGATGTCCCTTTCTTTGCTTGAGACAAATTCTTCTGGTTCACCCGATCCGGTCGATTCGCGTCTTTGCGGCCCGAGATGTCTCATTTGCTTCGGATTTGTTTGTTCTCATTTCGCCGATCCGGCGGTTCGCGCATACCTCGCGTATCTTGTCTCGAATCGTCCGCTTTCAAGCCATTAGTTGATTTTTATTCCTCTTTCGGCACGGATGGGCTTCTCGTGCCGCCGCTGCAGATTTCCGGTCCGACTGCCTCATGATTCCCGTTGCTCGGCCGAACCGGCCGGTTCGGGTCCTTCGCGTACCTTCGTCCCATATGTCCCTAAGGCGACCTTGAGCAGGACTTAGCCAATTTTCATGATTTTTCCCTGGATCAATCTACATGCTTGAACTCGCAAAACTCGATGCATGTTATCGAAATTTACCCAGGGGGTGAAACTTGGATAACACATCCTTCTTCAAGAACTAGGTTAGTGGGTGTGTAATCTTTGAGAAATTCTTGATGAACCTTCTATAGTAACCCACATGGCCTAAAAATGATCTCAACGTACTTCTATTCATAGGAAATGGTAAATCTTTGATTTTGAAACTTTATCAGGATCGCACCAATACCATCTCTAGATACAACATGCCCTAACAAAACACCTTTAGAACATCTAAAGACACACTTTGTAGGGTTTAGTGAGGCTTGTGCTTCATCTAACCTTTGAAATGTTGTCTCCATCCTGGGTGTAGGTGGTCCAACTTGCTCCCATAGATGCAAAAATCATCCAGAAATACTCGATGAAGGTCCCAAATGTAGGGTTCGAACACCCTATTCATCAAACGTTGGAATGTTCTTTGGAGCATTACACAACCCAAAAGGCATAACTCTATAAGCAAACGTTCCCAAGGAGTGGTGAACGTGGTCTTCAACGATCTTTCTCTACTATACGAACTTGGTTGTCAGCAGCTTATATCCATCAAGAAACTATAAGCACTCCTTGCCACCTACTTCGCCCAAGATCGATCGAAAATGGAAGAGCGTAATGATCCTTCTTTGTTGCCTTATTGAGCTTCCTCGTAATCAACACAAATGCGTAGCTTCCTTTTTTTTATTGAAATCACAATGGGAGAAACCCATTCGAATTCTCCACAAGAAATATGAATCCTACATCAAGCAACTTATTTATTTCTTTTTTACTAGTCTTGGAAAAATTAGGATTCATTCTATATGGCATTTGCTTTATGGGCTTAAAGACCATCTACCAGCCTCAATAGAATGTTCTACCCAACTTACTTGACGGAGTTCCTTGTAATCAAAAGTGAATATGTGTATGTACCTTCGAAAGAGCCGGAGGTAGGATTCCTTCTCACTCTCCATCACAAAGATCACCAATCTTTATTTGTTGGAGACGATCATCAACTTCTTCTTCGATAATTTTATGGGGTCATGATTTGGTGTGACTAGAAGGATATCCATGATCAAACATCCACCTCGCTTTCTTCATCTTCAATGTCCACTTCACTGGTACTAGAGTAATCAAAGGATGTCCAATCATCAGTTTCATCACTTGAATCCACAGAGTTCTGCTTTATGATGTCGAGGGATCACGTTTATCTTCACCCTCTCTCTACCACGTCCAAGTGTCATGAAACCTTCATTCCAAAGAGTTTCTTGCATGAACTCTCCTTAGCCATTGTCTTCACAGCAGATATTGGGTACACACAAGTACCATTTTTCATCACCTGAAAGTCTACCACACATACAACACCCATAACAGATATTGCCACATTTGAAACTACACCTTCTGGTTTAGTTTTTCCCTTATTTAATGACCTTAACATAAGTGTCAAGGGCGATCAATTTTTAAACCCAACATATTCATTACAGAC
Organism: Taxus wallichiana var. yunnanensis; assembly: GCA_018340775.1. NCBI lineage: Eukaryota > Viridiplantae > Streptophyta > Pinopsida > Cupressales > Taxaceae > Taxus > Taxus wallichiana. The sequence goes on along the minus strand of CM031243.1, from coordinate 361,870,992 downwards.
TGCCATTACATTAATCGCAGACACCTTCATCAACTAAGACATCATGAATTGAAATACCATTACATAATACCTCAACTTGTGGAGCATAGGGATCCGCCTCCGCGCTCCAAAAGCAGGGGACCTCTACCTCCTTCCTTCGTCGAGCATTGAGTCCACTTCGCAGCTCCCGCCTCTTCTTAGAAGACATAGCCAAGAGTTGACCATATGTAATATTTGCAGCCTTTTGGAGATCTTCCAGATGGAGTATGGTCCTTGCCCCGTGTGAAATCAGAAAATCCCGCACACCCACTGTCTTCTCCTATGTTTCTTACTAGTTTCTTCTTTCATCTTCTTAGGATCATTTCCATCTTGATTATCTTTTTCTTTCTTTCTTTTGTTACAAACACATCTACTTCATTATTTCTGCTCTTATCTACTACATTAAAAGAATTTACAGTGTACTTTTCCTTTATCATTATCTCCTTTACCGGATGTAGAAGCTCTATCTCGAACAATTATACTTATAATGACCCTTTTTATAACAACCATAACAAACAACTTCGAAATATTTCTTTTTGGACCTCTATCTCCTCCCCGAGAACTAAATTTCTTTCCTTGAAGAAGATTAATAGTTAACCGACCCATCTTTTTGAGCAGATCTTTATGCTCGGTAGATGTACTAGGAGAAATATTTGTGCTCATCGGGAGTGGTTGTGGATTCTGGACCAAAGGTGCTTTGGTGTAGGCTCTACTTTAGCAACAATTTCTTTGGGCTCCTCTTCCATGCTTTCTTCTTGCCTTCGCAATCTTCTTTGCTTGTTCAATGGTAGCCGGGCGGTCATAATTCACTCGTTGTCTCGATCTCGGCTTCATCCCAAGAATGAAGTGCTTACAGAGGAGATTATCCACGCCATTCATCAACCCATCCGCTAATCCTTCCTTCCGGATCGGGCATCGAGCTTCCTCCTTAGCTCTAGAACATGAGCATGATAATCCCTTATCTTCTCCTTCTCTCCTTGGGATAGCTTTGTGATCTCGATCATGAGATCGCATATTTCGTTGTTCACCAAATTCTTCAAGAAAACTTTCGGATTAATAAATCCCATGAATTTTTCACATTATCACCTAGTGTTTCAAACCACCTAAGTGCTGTGAACCATCCAAAAAGGTAGGAAAAATTCAGTCAATTGTTCCCTTCTTATGAGGCCATTACAAATACAAGATCGTTTAAACTCTTGAATCAAAGAAGAAGCATCTTCATTAGATTGAACTCAAAAAACAGGAATCTTTCCCATTTTCAAAAGTAACCACCGTGAAATACCAACCCACAAGTACAATCAACAAGACTTATGTGCACAAATAATTGGAATCACTATACTAGAAAGTGACTTTACACCTTTCTACAGTAAAATAGAAATGACCATGGTAAACTATGGTAAAACTTGATTTACTGCGGTAAAAACTGACTTTACTGTGGTAAACACTATTCGCGGTAAAAAGTGAAGTTACTGCAGTAAATACTATTCACGGTAAAAAGTGACTTTACTTCATGCGTAAATACTATTCCAGCAAAAATGACTTTACCATGGTAACTACTATTCATGGCAAAAATGACTTTACCATGGTAACTACTATGCATAGTAAAAATAAGGTTACCCTCCAATTGATTTTTGACTAAGTGGGAATATCTCTCCAGAAAATCCACCAACGAGGAATGGTCCCAGAAACGGAACCAAAATGTCATCACCAATCCGACACTATGATAATTCTTCACCGGGAACTCCTCGTGCTATGATTATTTACTAATGCACATGACCTTTAGTTTGGTGGATGTAATCCTGGAAACAAAACAACAACATAACATAAGAATACTATCGACTATGATAAGACGAATGATGACAAATCTGAAATATCAAAGTAAATGATAATATTAACATGAAATTGTTACAATCTCACCCATGAGGTACTTCAAGTGTTATTGACTTCACTTGCCTTTCACCAAGACTATGGGAGAAACTTTACAATTACACCTCTTAATGGCTTCTTCAACACACCTTTAAACTGATGGCTTCCTTTCGCACACTTCCTATAATATTTCTCACTACTTCCTTCTATGCTAAATGAGGGGGTGGCCTCTCTATTTATAGAACTTCCGTGCTCATCCATCTTATCTCTAAGATAGGATAAGAAATCCACTCTAACGAATCATATTTCATACCTTAACTCTTATCTCGTATACATGTAAGCTTATCCTTTAAGATAAGATAAACCTTATCATTTTACATGGGTTCCACATTTTTAGACTTTTTACAAATAAAATACACAATATTTATGACCTCACTCCTGTCCTTATTACCAATATAATATTTCTAATTCCTAATCATGTAGACTCTACTTCTCTAATTACCCAAACTTTGACATTTTAACATTACTGGACCACTTACGACAAATATTTACTTTTACAACATTCCTATTGTACTTTGACATTACCGTACTCCACATTATTGGCGGCATCAGTCTTGTCGCGGCGCCGCATTGGCGCGCCGTTATCTTCTATCGATGCTACTACTAATTATACTTAACAACATCCTATTCATAATACATACATTAATGAAATAGAAATTACGGAGGAAAATTTTAGTGTCTATGATGTTTTTTAACAAAAATAGGAGCATCTATTGGTATTTTAGTTTTTTGACCCACTTAAACTTATCCGTTTTCAATAAAATTTAGTAGCTTAGAAACTAGACTCAAAATTCTATGATTCATATTTCTACAACATCTTCCAATTTTGAGTGTAACTATTTTGAAAAACTTGCACAAGTTGAAGTTTTTTTCGGAAAAATGCGTCCACTGAGACCCCCTTTTGGCCCTGACTTGGTGCACTTACCCCATAATGATCCCCTAACACCTAAAAGTTTTGTTCTTAGACGTTTCCAACACCTCACTCCCTATACGTATAGGATTTCGCCTGTAAACACCGAATTTGGTAACATTTGGCAATGACAAGTTTGGATTTGTTCCCTTTCTAATACAAGTGCTTGCATTCTAATTCCAATCATCACATCTCTCTAGCCTGCGCTTGGCTTGCTCATCTCTACACTCTTCTTTTCATTCATCTAAGGAATATTAATTAAGGAAAGCAATAAGTCAACCTCGGACATCATTCCCAAAATTTTGATTTTACATGACTACATGCTTGGAAAAAATATACCATTTGGGGCTATAGTGGAGTACAGAGTCCAAGACAACTTATACGGTCTTGGATCCCCAATATAACGAATCTCTTTTCAATTTTATTATCTTATATGTGTCATTTCATCTTCCTAGGATCGGCCTTAACATGAAATTTCACCCACAAAAGCCTATATAAGCAATTCAATATCACTTCATATTTCGTATGGCACTTTCATAAGCTCCTATTGCAAATATCAATACAAAATCACTCAAGGCTCTCCTAAATCTTCCAAAATAAGTTGCACATCATTTAGAGTAGTCACTACTAAAGGTCTAAATCACCCAACTAGGTTAAAGATTCTAGCTTCGTCCATTTCCAAGCATGTAAAGATCTTAAAGCCATGTCTTAGCAAGAGTAAAGTCACTCCAAGAATTCTTAAGTGTCCTAAAAGGAAAAAATGGTTTAGTCTAGCGGTTGAAGCAAAACACATCATACTACTAGAAAGTTTGGATACATTTTCTACTCTATAGTTAGCATGCTATCGTTGTGTCAAGATACATGATGCCACACATAGAGGGTTGACTTAGATCACATTCACATTTCGCACCTAATCATAGCATAACTACACGAGGTTAGATTCTACTGAGGGCATGTAGTAAAACACTTAGATTGGTTTGGCGGGGTTGACCACCAAGGGTAGTCCACCCTCACCCATACACCGATTTATCATTTTTGTCTAATTTTTGATGAAGGGTATTGTAGGTATTTAGGGTTTCCCCTTGTTTTAGGTCATTACGGGTTGTTTTGATGTCGTGCGAGATAGAGGGACATACAATGATGAATATTTACAAACAAGCAAAGGGCACAAAAATTTATACAACCACATTGCAAAGCATGTACAATACCATACAACTAAGGGCATAATCGTACATAATCAAGGTAAAACCATATGGTCATGGATAAGGAAAATTTATAGGTACAATATCAAAAATCAAGCATCTTCATGTTCACATGTAGTTATTCACCCAATCTGCACAACCATATCTCCTCTATTCCACTCTTTATATCCAATTCTTCATCGCCCTTATGTTTTTGACCCATTGTTGTATAATTTATCATTTTTTCAAGTATTAATTCAATATTCAAATCGTACATGGTTAATTGTAAATTAAATAATTCAAAATATCCCCTTTTACAAACCCTTAAATCCTATATTGTGTATACATTCATATAATTCATAGGGTGTGTCAATAGGGGGAATGTAAGGGTCACATAAAATCAAGTGTGTTAATAATCTTGACGAGGATATTGAAAATCAATATACTTATAAGATCAATGAAATAATTATAAAAGATATAAAAAGCACATATCCAAGGGATAACATGTACACATTATCTACATGGGAAAACCTTTTAGGTAAAAAAATCCCACCATAATGCACATCCAACTTATTTATGATAATGATGAACTCATAAATAGTGTTCTTGATAACTATAGGTCATCCTAACATTATATCAACCTTCACTTCTTCACAATTTTATACTTGCACATGAATATGAGTGCATAATAATAATGTTGGAATGATCAATATCTAATGGGAGTGTAGACACTAAATCACACACTTTGGGTATCTATCTAGTCCTGATCACATACTACTATTCATATAATTCATAAGCAAGAAAAGTACTAATTGACCCATGTCTTTGGCCATCTTTGCTTACTTTTGTTGCATCTATTGATCTTACACTCCTTGCCCAGTCATGTGTTTTTATACATCGAAATCTCTCACTCTGACATCTCAAGACCTAGCCAGACGCCGGCGTCAGTGCCCCCATCCCCTCTAAGCGCCCCGACCTCTTTGTATTTTGCTCACATATTTTGGGTCCTTTCTAACTATTTGGGCATCTTATCTTTTGGTAGTTGGCCTTTTCAGGGGTTAATTACAAAATTCAAGCAAGAGAATCATATAAATATAAAGTTATGTGACCATAATAAAGGACCAAACACTAAGCATTAACTATCACCACCTAAGGTTGCATCCAAAGGAATTATCAAGAGCATTCAAGCATCCATCTAACATCCACACAAGGGAAAGGGACTACATTTTTCTGCATACACTTCATAGGAGAAGTTCATTCTTTCATGCACACATCTATTTTTACATCTTTTACATCTAGCTACTTGCTCGCTATCAAGTGCAATGCACACACAAGAGCCACCTAGGCACGATTTCGACACACACACACACATAACTACATTGGGTTTGAGATGTAGTGCAATGCTCGGTCGTAAGTTCACTTGTTTGACAATCGAGGACAGTCCGACCCCTCATTTGCATTATTTTATTTTGGGATTTGATGCGCTTTTGGGGTTTTGCAGGTCATTTCTTCATTGCAGTTACAGGTGACATCTGCAAACTTAATGCAACATACTAACAACAAGCAACGAAGGACAACGAACACCTCGCAAACCTTTGAAGAAGAGTTTTTGAGGTTCGAGTAGTCACATGCACCCATAATAGGTCTATAGCGCCCGTAGCACCCCGACCCTATCTAGGCACCCCAATCCGGGGAAGATCTTGTAGTCGCACAATTTTCTAAGCTTCGGTGCAAAACTTCTCTCCTTCTTTTATCAATTCGTCACTTTGGAACAATCCAAAATAAATTATGAAGCAACTAAGTCCTTCTATCTCCTCTTTGTAACTAGGGTTTCATACTTTTTAACTTAATTTGCTTGGGTCAATTTATGTACTTCATTGCACATATCTAGTGATGTTACGTAATTAGTATTAAGCATCTATTTATTTCAATATTTAATTAATCAAGGAGATCACCCTATTTAAAGGGTGGGTGAATTGGTTGTGACCTTTCGGGTGAAATGATTCACACTTGACTCAATTAATAAATTAATTGACTAGAAATTTATAATAAATTTGAAGTTTATATAACTTATTATATAAGTTATAACCTAAGTTTATAACGTTAACTTAGTTTGGAGCCATATTTGTTGTGGTGGCCATGTAAATGTGTCCTCAAAAAAATTACTTGTTCCATCTCTGCCCTTTAATGTTTAGTGGGGATACATGTGAAATTCAAGTTTTTATAATAAAGGAATTTCAACCCTTAAACCATATAGGATGATTAGTTAAGTCGCATGTCTACAGGGATAATCTAATAGAAATATTCCAATTTTCTCTTGGATAAGTACATATAGGAAATCTTACATAAATTTCTAGAACCTAAAAATAAAACAAGAAATCTCCATAACACTTCTTTAGCTACTTCAATAACACTTCTATACTATGTTTCAATGGAAGAGATGTAGACATTGTTGGTTGTTTTGTATTACTTCAAGTGATATCACATGTACCAAATTTGAAAAATTATCCAAGCACATATTTCATATATATCACAACATGGTTATAATCACAAAAACATATGACTGAGCATCATTAGAAGAAAAATAATTTAAATCATAGTTGGGTGTATTTTTAATATTCTTATATTTTTAGCCATTTTTAATGATCATATATAACTCCTGCATCAATCTAGAAGCAACATTGATTCGCGAAATAAAATTTTAGGCCTAATAAAGGTTAGACAAATTAAACTGTCAATAAGTTTCTTGTACAAGGTAAGGTTGGCTTATGGCACATGGACATTAAGTTTGATACAAATTGAAATAAGAATGGAAATAATTTTACAATCAATCATGACAAATTACTATTATTTTGAGATACTAATATAAACTTTCGATCCTTGGATATATTCTATGCCAAGGATAATATAGTAGTCCAATTTCCTAAATTCATATGTGATTAATAAGTTAGGACAAATATTAGATACAATCAGTTTTGGGCCTCTCCATTAAAAACACGAAGGGCATCCCCAATCATAGTGGATGTACAAACAATATTGTTTGCATAGTAATCACATACTTATTTACTCAAAAAATAGAGATTATCTAATACAAAAATGCTTTATATGAATATTGAATGCCTCAAAAGAACATTTTAATCCTAGAATAAATTTATGCACTATTATACCATCATCCATTGATATTGCTTGCACACACACAAAGGTGTGGTTGCATATTCATATTGATATCTTCTAAAAAAAAATTGAAAATTCTTGAATGTTGTACTAGGTTTCGGTCATAGGTATGCAACTTTGATAGATGGGTCAGATTGACATTCATAGGGATTTCGTCCACCAATCTTATCAAGCATATGATAGTTCCTACACCAAAACCCACAAGATATCCAAACATAGATTTTCATCATACAACATTACCAACATGGTCAATATCAAAATAGCTTAATATCTTTATCACAATCCAAAACAATTTCATTTACTTGTAAAAATTTCACGGAATATTACATTTTTATTTTTATAACCAAATCATGTTTCCTTCATAGTTATTTGACCCTTTTTATAACAAGCTTCCTATATAATGTAAGATTTACTTTCTCATATGTAGGTTTAGTATTGAGTTTGATGCCAACTTCAAAAAAAGAGAGATGTTTGAAGTCAATTATGTTAACTTTATATAAGCATATTGAGTTTTATATACAACAATTAAATTCTGATTTTGGGATATAGCCTAGCCAAGAAACCGTAGAGGTAGGCCTAGATTAGTCATTTCAAAGATTTGACATATCTTAGATTTATGGTGTGGTATTTCATGTTTTTTCATCTAATGAGTGTTAAACAAAATATCAAATACAAAAAGTTATCTTAAATTCTCTCCTTGGTTTCTATAATAAGAACTACAATGGCACAACAAATTATTGCCTTAAAAATGGAAGGACACATAATTCAATTAAAAGACTCAACTCTCACGGTGATATGGGATCGTAATAATTAAGAATTATAACAATTTGATCGTAAAGTGATATATTAAGGATAAAGCTATTAATATGCACCAAATATTGCATAAATACCTTATAGAAAATAAAGGTAAAGATCAACAAATGCAAAAATTGAATCATAAATTATTGCAATTAGAGTTTTGAGTCAAAAACAAATTCTCCAATTTGGGGCTCCTCAATTAACTCATGGGAATCATCTCATTAAATCTCCCATTGCTATTTTTAAGATTGTAAGATTAGCCAAAAAAATATAATAAGTTACCTATCATACCACAAACATGGGAAGATGAGGAGAAAGACAATTTGTGAGTAGCAATTTTGATGGAATATCTTTAGAGGGACATTACATTCATAATATGTCTAAATTTGATATTTTCTTAATGTGTTTAAAAATGCAAAGACATGTGAATAAATACTAAATTCCATATGGCAAAGTTATGAATCATAAGTACAAGATAAAATTATTACGCCAAATATATTCACACATATAATGGTGCTATTTTCTTCTAAAAACAAGTGACCTATAATAACATGTGCTAGAGTTAAACTCCTAAACACATAAAGGTCAATTACACGTAAAATGCACACTACAAACTTATATTTTTACCAATATTCTTAAATAGATCAAATCGTCAAGTACATCGTGGGTCGATTATAATCATTATAATATTAATAGTTCTTCCAAAATTTTGAAACCAATCAAAAATTTCTTAATTTTGACCCAAATTGTTTTATTGAATTTTGTGAAAAAGTTCTTTTGGAACTCTGTTTAACAAAACTTAAAATTTAATAATTTATAAAAATAAAACCTTTGAAATTTTTGTTTTATCCCTATGTATAGTCAAGGCGAGGCGGATGCCCCCGGAAGGGGAAGGCCGGGTGAACCCGATGGCTCGGTGGGCCCTGATCATCTGGAGTAGAGAGTCCCGTGGATCGGGGTGGCGGCTACGGCTATGACTCATTCCCCTCAATATCCCACCGAGTCACCACCAGAGATCCCACCCGGGTCTATGATATGAAGCTATGACCCCCTATCGGCCCCATATCTATATAAGGGTGCCTCCGTCTCACTGTATATAGTATAGGGGGGAACGAGTTTGATCGGTTCAATGTATCGGGGAGCGGCCCCTCTAGAACTATGGCCGGCCCCGTTCGGGGTTGAGCACCGGTCGATTCAGTGGTGCGGGTATTGTATTCATTATGTATGATATGATATGATATGATATCTCGAGGCCTAAAGTCTAAGTAGGGGATAGCCTTTAGGTCGTTTACGCGACATCTATAGTTGGAGCAAATCAGATACTGTTCTGCATATTTACGAATGAATTGTGAATCGGATACTATTCTAGATGAGGGATCTCAACCCCTACCCTCTTAGTATACGAAGGTCCTTAAAATATTCATATAATTAACACTCAATCGAGCTACGACTAAACACCAAACACTCATATAGTTAACACTCTATTTAAGTTTTAAAATCAAGTAATTCACATTTAAAAATAATGTGGGTTCATTCCCACATGCACCACACTTCTCTTAGAAAGAACATTTATATAGTAAAACGCTTCAAGTTTTAATATCAAGCCATGGGGGCGATAATTTACAAACATAACTACTATTAAGAATGCTTCTAAACTAGTAGATCGGATATCAGTACATGTCGCGTAATCCCAAGGAAGATAGAGAATGATCCCAAAGTGTAAACCTAAACTCATAGTTATGTGACTAATCAATTTCAAAAATTAATGTTGCACGCTTAAACAAGAAATCAAATAAATCTAAAAAATAAATTAAACAAAACTAATTAAATATCTCTAAAAAAAGAAATGCATATATTTATATTTCATTATTAAGATAATTTTATTGTTTTGTTTTATTTATATTTTAAAATTTCCATTTCCATTTATGTTATATTTGTCATGAATCTCACAAATTTATAATATATAGTGTCTATTTAATATTTAATTTATTAACTTCCACATATATATTATGATTTATTAAGTTTGAATATACATGTCATTTTGACGTTTAAATTATATATTTACTTGTCAATCATGATAGTCATATTTTAAAAGTGGTTGTATTTTGACATCTAAAAAGAAATTAAACAAAACTAATTAAATATCTCTAAAAAAGAAATGCATATATTTATATTTCATTAATAAGATATTAAGATAATTTTATTGTTTTGTTTTATTTATATTCTAAAATTTCCATTTTCATTTATGTTATATTTGTTATGAATCTTACAAATTTATAATATGTAGTGTCTATTTAATATTTAATTTATTAACTTCTACATATATATTATGACGGCCGAAGTTTGAATATACATGTCATTTTGACGTTTAAAATATATATTTACTTGTCAATCGTGACAGTCATATTTTAAAAGTGGTTGTATTTTGACATCTAAAATGACTAAAAACATCTAAACGCCTTACAAAATCCAACACTGGGACTTAGAATCGAAGCCATATGTTTTAAGAGTCTCATAATGGTTCAAGTTAAGATTATTAGAAATGAGACACATGACAAAGTTCTTGGTAATCAGGGTGATGAAAGTGGAGGAAAATTATATGTTAATATTGTGGGATACATGGCGCAATGACATAATTCAAATTTCAAACCCATCACATGTTTGGAAACTTTGAACCAATGACGGGCATCGAGGATACGGGGATCTTGAAAACCTTGAGCTCGGAGTCATAGACTGTCTTTGGTAGCTTCGTGGACGTTAAAATTTTTTTCTTCAAAAAAAAAAAAATCCGTGAGGATGAAGACAGGTGTTGTGATCTAAGTATCACTATGTGGCAGAAGATTAACCCCAAAAATGGACACGTGTCACCAAAGCATGAAACACTTAAAGGGGTGGATAAACCACGAATTTGTGGCCGATGGCAGTAATTACGGGAACTCATTTAATCAAAAGAAACTGAAAAGTCAACTAAGCAAATAAAATATGTGAAAATGCAAGGCACGTAAATGCCAACACCGGAAAATGAAAGGTGAACCATTATTGGTCCATGTGGACCAATGACGAATCTTCGCTCTGTCAAAAGATTGAAAAAATTGGTTTATGAAATCAAGAGACTTTGAGCAGCCGAGACCCATGTATGGTGACACGTGGTCCAACCATGGTAAAGACTCATAGACCAATCATGTGAAACGCTCACAAAGATTCAAATTCAATGAAGGAAGAGACGATTGTCTTAGATACCAATCACCTTAAGGCAGATAAGGTTTTGAAGACTAATAAGAACCCAACTATAGCAAATTTAAAATTCACAAATAGAGAATTTGAAAACGACATAGAACTCACTTAGATTCATATAAATTTTGTTACAGGATACCAAATCGAACAAATTACGGTTGATGGAAGTGTTTTTGAAAGTTTTATTTAGTGATATCAATTTCAAATCACAATTTTGCTTATATAGAGAGCAATGAGATAGTTTAGGGTTTACAAGTTGTTCATCATACTTGTGAACTTTCTTCTTTAATTTTTCTTCCTTGTTCTTATGATGAACTCCACATAAATATAGAAGTCTACAAAACTTATTACAACATAGAGATCTAGGCTTTGAGACAATGGTAGGGGATGTAAGGATGGCATAAAATCAATTGTGTTGATAATCTTGATGAGGATATTAATAAGTAATAGAATTATAATATCAATGAAATAATTATACATAAATATAAAAAGCGCATAACACAAAGACAACATATACAAAGTAATTACATGGGAAAACCTTTTCCAGTAAAAAAATCCCACCAAAATGCACACCCATTTTATTTATGATTATGAGGAACTCGCAAATAGTGTACTCAAAGCAATTACAGGTCACCCTAGCATTGTATCAATCTTCACTTCTTCACAATTTTATACTTGTACACAAATATGAGTGTATAACAAGAATGTTGGAATGATCAATCCCCAATGGGAGATCACCATATTTAAAGGGTGGGTGAATTGGTTGTGACCTTTTAGGTGAACCAATCCACTATTAACTCAATTAATAAATTAATTAATTATAAGTTTATAATAAATATAAAGTTTATATAAATTAAGATATAAGTTATAACCTAAGTTTAAAATATAAACTTTGTTTGGAGTTGTATTTCTCATGGTGGCCACATAGATGTGTCCTCAAAAGCATTGCTTGCTCCAACGAGGTTTAAAAATTTAGTGAACCCGAATCTTGAATTGAATCTATTTCTTTGTTCAAGCCTTAGATGTTGTAGGGTTTCTCCTTCCTTCTTTCTAGCTCTATGAATTTTCTTTTATGTGTCATCATGTCTCTTCCACCAATCTCATATGATATTTGTTTCAATCCCAAGGATCACTCCTTCCTCGAAATGGACTACCATTCCTTTAATTAAGTCCATACCCAAATTCAATGGGGGAGGAGGCCCCTATGGTGGTTCCACTTGCCTCATGGCTGATATGAATCCACTTATATTGATATGAGTTCATTCTCATTACACAACATCCACCCCACTTAGTACTTTCACTCATGGCTCCCGAGGTTAATGTTGTTACAACAACAAGCAATAAGCAACCAATTGGGGGAAACCCACCTTTTCCTCCGCCACTTATTTCTCCCATTGCTAATCTTGGTGCTTCTAAAGAGTTTGATATATTAGAACAATTAAGTAACACCTCAACTATGATATCTCTTTTAGAGTTACTTTAAAAGGCACCTATATATAAAGGATATAATGCACATGGCTTTACAATGTACTACCTTTTCTCCCAATACTCAACATGTTTCCTTTGCAGATCTATTATGGACACTGTAGACACAAAATCACACACTTTGAGTAATTATCTAGTCTTGATTACTTACTACTATTCATATGATTCCTAAGTATGGAAAGCACTAATTAACCCATGTCTTTGGCCACCTTTCTTTTCTTTATGTTTCTTTTAAGTCTTGCACTCTTACTTTCTTAGTCTTCTTTTCACCTTTCGACATTTGTCATTCTAGACACTAGCACCTAGCCAGAGATGCTAGGACGCCAGTGCCCTCGTCCCCTTTGGGCGCCCTTGTGCTCTTTGTACTTTGGTTGCACTTTTTGGGTTCTTTCTAGCCATTTGAGCATCTTATCTTTTTTGGTAGTCGGCCTTTTGAGGATAATTATGAAATTCAAGCAAGAGAATTATATAAATATAAAGTTGTGTGATCATAATAAGGGCCCAAACACTAAGCATCAACTATCTCCACCTAAGGTTCCATCCATCAAATGACATATATAGCTCCACTTACATCCATCTAACTCTATCATAAGGACAAATGCTTATTCATCTCGCATCACACTTCATAAGAGGTAGTCTATTATTTCCATGCACACATTATTTACATTCTACATCTAGCTACTTGCTCTCTACTTCAAAGTGTGACACGCACAAGACACACAACACTACGACACACACACACACACACACACACATAACTACATTGGGTTTGAGATGTAGTGCAATGCTCAGTTATAATTCCACCATTTTGGCAGTTGAGGACAGATCTAACCCCTCATTTTACATATTTATTTTTAGGATTTGATGTCTATTTGAGAGTTTTACAGTACTTTCTTCATTCCAAGTTTAAAGTGACCTCGATGATCTTATAATGACATACAGTGATCAAAGGAGAACAAGTGCGAACCTCTTGCGACACCTTAGAGGAGGTTTTATGAGCATATACGTAGACTAGGGTGCCCATAAACGACTAGGTGCCCCTATCCCTCTTCAGCACCCACTAGTCAAATCTGCCGGATCTACAATTTTCAGCTTCACATGACGATCCTCCATCTTTGTTTCGCCGATATCCACCTGTGACACAACCCAACAACCTCTTTAAATCAACTAAGGCTCTTTAACCCTTTTTGTAATTAGGGTTTCATATTTTCATTGCTTAGTTGCTTGGGTATTATTTTAGTATTCATTTATTTATTGCAAACTTGCATTAGATTAGGCTATTATTTTACATTTTAGTATAATTAGACACATTCAAAGTTATGGATAAGGAAATCAATTTTACTTAAGTTGAGATCCTCCTCCACTTGATATGGACCCATGTTCACCGCTTCTTATTAAAACACAAAATTCATGGATTCCTCATTAAGAGTTTTTATCAACACTAGTTTTGGGCTTAATATATGTCCCAATTCTTTGCTTACCCATATGGGTATTTCTACAGATGCATTTGATACAACTACTACTATTATGTGAGGCTTTAATAATATAATGCAATTTACTTTAGGAAGTATTAATTTCGATCTCTTTTTTGGCCCTAAAAATTACCCACTGCACGTTTCACATCATGAATACTTCTCTTCTTTAAAATATTCTCTTAGGTCACCCTTTGATCCACGATATGTAAGTTGTCTCATATATTGTGCATCAATGTGTCAAATTCATACATGATGGTTGTGATTATACTATTCTTGCTTATATGGAGCCTTTCAAATATTAAATAATCAAAACATCTAATTCTCAAGTTCTTGTTATTACGCCTCCTTTCGCATCCAATCCCTTTAGATAAAGTGCATACATATGTAGTAGGAGAATCTAGTCACGTCTCTTATACTATGATTCATATACCGCCACTAGTTGAATAAAACACAAGTTCATTTTCTCCCTCTCGGATTAACTTTTAAGCCTCCTCCAAAAAACCCCACAAAAACTATTTGATGAATATTCAAAACCCACTTTCAAAATATGGAGAATCACAAGAAAACTAATTTCGCATGGTTGATGAATTCAAGAAAATGCTACTAGCTAAAGTGATCGGTAGTGTTATAGTATTAAAGGTGCCAATGGCCGATAACATCCATAATTCCACCCAGATGGTAGCACCCACAATGCGCAATCATCCAAGATAACATGATGGATGCTACTGCACGATAGTATATTGGAAGATACCAATCTGATCTCCAAGAATGATACCGACTAACTACACCCATTATTTGACTCGATCCCCAATGAAGAACCAATCAACAACCACCATGTTTCCAAATTCTCTATATATAGACAATGAGCCTTGTTATTTTAACTTTTACAATAACTCCCATCGATAACCAACAAGAAAATGAAACCACCTCCAAAATAAAATTTATAAAACTTCCCATTTGAAAAAGAACCTCCAAACTTAAACCCATCCATTTGTTGCAAAAAATGCCTTTACAAAAAATTCAAATCACATGCTCGAGGCCATTCACCTATGTAAATTAGCATATAAGAAGCTTATCTTTTCCCAACTACGTAGGTTTCTAGCATATCCTAATTATTTTTCATAGTGGAGAAGAAGCTGTAAGTTTTATGAGCCTAGTATATATACCTCAATTCCAAATGGAAACTAAAACCCTTAACTACTTATTGACCAATTATGACAAGATTGCCTTAGGTACTTTTCACATATAGCTCCCCTCCCACATACTATCCTTTGGAACATTCCCCAAAGACATTCGGTGTTTGATATGAAATCCATTCAAAGATGTGGATCATGTGATAAAAAAGGCCATATTAGCAGATGGTGACATCAAGTATTTAGAGTCTCACTACATGACTTGTCTATTGATGCAGTTACTGGTAAGTTTTTTCATAATCATATTAAAACATTTTGTTTTTTAACCATTTTTTATTTTACTATATCTTTAACAAATTTGTGTTTCCTTAGAGCTTCCCCAAATCTTTCAAAAAGGGGAATTTCAATACAAGATTTCAATCACCCTTTTTGCATGTTATGGTGAAATTTCTCAAGCTCAATTTTTGTAGACGGTCCACATACAAACATTCCAAAAAAAGCCTCGGGCCTGGCATATCATATGAACCCTAGTGGATAGAAATATGATTTGATCATCTTCTTATCTTCCAAGATATGGAATGACTGAGTTATGGCCTTTTGAATGACATTGCTTGTATTAGATCCACAAATTTTATTCTTGCATTATATTATGAATCTCTTTACAATTTATGCAACACCCCTTCTCTCGACAACACTCCACATAAATCTCACATCTATGTCCATAACAATTGAACAACAAGATGTGAGTTCAAAATTTATGATTATTTGATTTTGTAGTGCCCCTTATTAGCTACCAACTATTTTTTCATCCAAAAGGACAAATCCTAGGGTCATATTAAATTGGCATAATGCCCTAGAGTGGGGGCAATGTGGACTCCTTCATTCATTGAAAACCATGAGCATGAGTTTGAATTTCATTCATTGATGATCTTTGACTAATCCTCAACTTCATCGTCCCCTGTGGCCATGAATTTGAATTGTGTCGAAATGGGAATTTTTATAATTATAATTTAAATAAAATAATGTGTGTGTGTATTTATTTGTGTATCTAACATGAGTGTGTGTGTGTGTGTATATATATATACTTGTATGCTTAAATAATATGATAAATAAATAATTAAAAATAAATAAATGAATGAAATGAAATAATGAAAGAGCATGTTATGAGGGCAAGTTAGGGCAAGGTTTATTGTTTTGGTTTTAGGTTTTCCTTTTTGTCTTTCTCCTTAATGGATTAAATTTGTCGGCATGGAGGAGTTGGGATTGGTATCGGGATTGGACACACCCAAGCATAGAGAAGAATGATTTTGGTTGATGGGGGCATGTGGGTGCATACACCTTGACCGAGTAAGTTTCATTGTTGTTTTTTCGACATATGGTGTCTCATACCAAGCGTGTAAATAGTTTGGAAAAATGTTTCAAAAAAAGAATGTATATATGCACTAAAATGGTTGTAGGATATGAAAAAATGGATTTTCTCAAAAACATCACACAAGAACATTTTTCATGTGGAAAATTAAACTATGGAAAAGTTCTTGTATGGGAGGTACAAGGGAGGAAATTTCAGCGATGAGGGGGATAAAGAGAGAATTAGGAAAGAGAGGAATTTAATGTGAAGTGAGTAGGCACTAGCAAAATTCACATACATCAACTAGAGTAAGTCCACATTCAATTAGAAGAACACAACAATGCAAACCATGATAAGACAAAAAATCATAGACACAAACTTCCATGAATTCATTCATCAAAGGCGTAAACACCTTTCTTGGTTTTACAAGATTATCATATATGCAAAGTTGGAAAGAGAGAGTAGAGGAACATGAAACAAGAAATAGAAGAATTGCATCTTTTATTGCTTGATGTAGAAGTGGAATCTCAACAACATACATTCAATCAACAATTTCCAAACCCTTTGGAATGGAGAATCCATTCCAATTTATAACATTACAAATTATCCTTTCATCTACCCCCACATGACTCTTCACCTATCCTCATCACTTGTGACCATTCATATTCCTAGGAAGTGAGTATTTTCCTTATTATTGGAAAAAAAGGAACTCTTACAATGTTTAGCTAATGGTCACTTAAGTGAATAGGATGAAATAGAAAAAAGTACATTCTCAATTGAAAATTAGAATAGAGAGAGAGAGAGAGAGAGAAGAGAGAGAGAGAAGGGAAGGATTGACTGATCTGTTGTTGATGAAGAACTTGTTGATCATGATCCTTGAGGAAGAGTTTCTAGAATGATCTCTTGTCCTTTGAATTTCTTTACTAAATTGAGCCACTACAAGTGTGCCACCTATATGCTTCTAGAATGAAAATGTAACTCAACACTTTGATCCATGCCCAGGAACATCATTGATCTTCTTGCATTGATTAAGCCATCTTTTGTGATTTGCAATTTCAGAAATGGAGTCTTTGATGTTGGCCAAGGACTCTAAGGTATCTTCATTGAAGGAAAGAGAGTCACCTACCTCTTTCTTGACCAATTCCTGGAAGGAGACAATGAGTTCTTTGATGATGAATTCTTGGTGAGTGGAGGGAACCCAAGTCTCTAAAAACATAGTTGTAAACTTCATTCAAAATATCAAAAGCCTCTTGTCCACTAGAGTCAAGTTTGGAGATGAGAATTTACTATCATACCATATCTTTCATCCATGATGTGGACCCAAACTAGAGACAAGTTCTCAACAGTTGATGGAAACACATTTTTACTCATGAGGGTGTGAGTCGAGGAGATCATCTCAGACACAAGTGGGAACACCTCATCCTAGTGAATCTTCTCTTTTACAATCTCCTCCTTGCTTTCTTTACTTTTGAAAAAGTGTGACAAGAATATACTTGATTAGAGAGATGACCTCTAGAAAAATGTCTTACCTTTCTCGATGATCTCTCAATCCATTTCTTGATAGCCTTCCCTCCTCATCATATAAGTTTTTGTTTTCTTGATCACCTCAGGGTAAAAGCTATTGATGATGGAGGAATGTCTTCTATAGGAAGAGAAGATGTTGAATTGGGCTCCAAGAAAGGTTGAATGTAAGCACTGAGAGTTTTCACATGTTCCTCCAATTGCTCAATTGTTTTCTTGTATTCTTCATTTCAAGTGAAGAAGGTGGGAAGAGGATTCCTTGAACAAATGAGAGTCTCCCTCATGTGTAGCTTGACCCAATGAGATGTGGATCAACTCATAATATGATGGATTCATCTCCTATAGGATTTACATTCTTAGGCCTAACAACTTCTACATATTGGTTTCTTGAGACACCACTAAAGAAGCGGGAAGTTTTTGGGCCTTCTTCCTCCACTTGGATCTCAATGTTTTGTGATAGCTCCAAGGTTGGGAATTATAGCTTTTGTTGTTTTCCTTGGCTCACTTTCAAGAAATTCTTGAATCCATGGGAATGGCTCTTCAGGAGTTGACATGATGTTGGTTTTCGGAGCACTTTCAAGAACTTGATGCTAGGATCACTTCTTGTTCATTATGGGAAAGCTCCACCATTGGGGAAGACATACTTGGATGATTTTGAAGAGAATGATGAGCTCTTGATTTTTGAAGGAGGCTATGATGGATCACCTTTTCTTGACTCATGATGCTCACTTTGATTTTATTTTCTAGAGAGAAGATGATGGATTTGAGACACGATGTTTCCAACTTTCTTGATGAGTCATGATGACCTCCTTTGATGGATTGATCATGCTACATGTGTTTGATTGAGTGTTTAAGAAAATATGACATAAAATGAAATTGATGATTCCTTTTCTTGCATTCATGATGCCACACATGAAATCACCTTTTAGCCTTTTTTTTTGAGAGTACATGAATGAGCTTCGGAGGACTCTGGGATGCTTTGCATACCTTTCATGCTGAGATTATTTTCAATGAGTTCCTCATTTTACTTATGACTATGATCACATCCTTTGATGATCTTGGATTTCAATGGGGCTCTTGACACTTTTCAAATCTTTTCCAACTGCACAATGTCCTTGACTTTCACCTGTTGCGCCTCGATATGTCTCTTGTCTCGCTCTTGACACAATTGTGATCAAAATGATGCTTCAAGATCCTTGTGAAGGGTGAATTTATTTTTTTGATCTATGAGAAAACTTTAAAACCATGTGAGGATGGAAAAAATTCAGTGAGATGAGTGAAAAAATGGAGCCAATTGCAACTTTTGCATAAAAATGAAACTTTCTATTTTTAGCAGGTGGGACCAGGAGTTGCTATTTTGGGATATTTTTTCTTTTTTTCTCAAATTTTGATCTTTTTAAATCTCATAACACATTTCAATTCAACTCCATTGATGATGTTTTACCATTTTTAGCAAGTTTCTATTTTTAGTAAGTTGTTTTTTTTTGAACTAACTATTTGGGAAAATTGCAATTTTACCTTGTTTGCCATTTCACATTTTTTGGATATGTTGAGTGATGAGAGCTTTAATTTTTGAGGGTTTTTATTTTTTAGTAAGTGGAAGCATAAAAATTTATATTTTTATAATGTGCACTTACTATTTTTGTTTTGTAAAAAACATCATCATTGGATTGGCTTTGCACTCTGATGTGATCTCGTGCTCCAATTTTCATTGTGTTCACGCCCGCTAGAATTCTTACAAATAAAAAAAAGGAAAATTTTTGGGATGGAGGGTTTTTTAGGTTTATATGATATGTGATGGAATAAATTAATGGAGGCTTGGAGCTTATTGAAATTGATCATCATCAAAGCTTGAGAGGAGAAAAAATAGTTGAAAACTTAGTGTGCAATCAATTTTCTCGGATGAAGAGTCATGGAAAAGCTTTTTTTCATAGTCATGGATGGTTATGGAAAATTTTGGGAAAATATTTTGGTTTTGTGTTATGATGTTTTTCAGGTTTCATGGCTTCAAAAATGGAAAAAGGTATGGTTGAAATTAAATGAAGAAATGGAAGTTGGAAGTAAGTTTTTTCATGTTTTTAAGCTACCAGATAGACTTTGTTTTTTTGTTCATGGGTGAAGTAACAACATAATTTTAAAGTTAGGGTTTTGATGGCTTGAGTATGGGAATTTTTTTTTGTCCCATATATCCCCTTAGGAATGGGAAAAGGGGACAAAAAATTCACCTCAATAGATGAGGACAAGTGTGTGCTTCATGAGATGCGAGATGGAGAGATGGAAAAAACATGCCTAAGCACACTGGGAGAGGAGTCATCAAGTGAGGTCACATGAAGAACCTTGAAGAGGGGAGAGATGGGGAAAATTTTTTTGTCCCTATATGCCCTTTGGGAATGGGGAAAGAGGGAAAAAAAAATTTCCCTCACTAGATGATGTCAAGTGTCATTCTCGATGCAATGATGATGAGGAGGGGAGATGAGTTTGGCAAGTTGGCTAACCCTTCATAGAGTGGGAAGTGAGCAAGGGTCATATGAGGACCTAGAGAGAGAAGGGATGAGGTGGGGTGAATTTTTGTGTCCCCTATATCCCCTTTGGGAAAGGGAAAGAGGGACAAAAAATTTCCTCACTAGAAGGTGACATGTGTCACCCAAAAAAATGACTAAGTATGAGAACACACCTCACACAAGAGAGAACTTGACGAAAATGATTCCTGGAGCTCCAAAGGTATTTTCACATGAAATTTTATATGATTTTGACTCCAAATACCATTTAAAGAAAAATGGGATGGGTTTAAAACTTCAATTATTCTTTAAACTCCAAAAATTGCCCCTTTTTTTCTGGGACAACAAGGTGTGTCTGCCAAGATTGAGCTTCCTTGAGAAACAAACATGTCTTGTGAAAAATGTAATGATTCCACCATGTAGATAATTCCTCCATATTTATAATTCCTATTTTATTTCCTCATAACTCCTTATGGAGCTCCCAAAATCATCCATGAAGTTTAGGTTCCAAATTTAGCTCTCACACCTTACACCTAAAAACCCGTTTTACACAAATTGTCCCTAAACCTCCAAATATTTCCTAAATATTCCTAAATCACTTCCAACATATTCATATATCTCCAATACCACCTCTGGATGATTATGATTTTAAAACCCTCTCGGAGGATGCACACCTACCTTGAAATGGCCAAAATTGGCCTTTTTTGAGCCTGTAGGAGAGCTAGTCTTTAATTGCTCTTCACTGAATGAAATTTTGACCTTGAAACATCACTTTGATCATTTTAAAATTATTATTCAATATATTGGGAGTACCTAAAGGTCCATATGATCATGACACAAAGAGAAAACTGATCAAAAGAGGGATTTGGGAAGTTTGAGAGAAATTTTTTACATTATGGGCTTAGTTGTCATGCTTGAAAATTTGAATTTTTGGGCTTGCAAAAAAATGCATGACAACAATTGGCTCTGACTTGGGGACATTGGAATATAAAGGTAAATAGAAAACCTCAACACTCTTGGGTGAGTAGACCACCAGTTCCTTGTTCAAGTTGGGCAATAGAGTCATTTCACATCACTACTAACACAAAACAACACACACAAAGGAAAAAAACCAAACAACACACAACAAACAGAAGGGAAAAACACACCAAAAAGGAAAAAGAAAACACACAATAAAAAGGAAACTATATTAGGGGGGGAAATTTCATTGAGGTGGGGAAATAATGTACACACACACCAATGAATGGGTTGGAGAGAAGTATGTACCATCATGGAACAATGGGTTGAATTCAAACCTCGAAGCTGAAGATCATTATCTGATCATGTCATGCTCTCGTGATGGCCTTGCATGGTTTTGAGAAGAAGGAGAGAAACCAAGATTCCATCTTCATATATTATATTGCATAAAAACACATTTTGCATCAATGACCATTTGTAACTTTTGCTTGAAAATTTTCCTCTTTTTGTAGTCTCCATTTGATGCTTTGTGACTATGAGAAATCCATTCTCCATGTTCTCAAAAATGAAATCTAATTTTTTGATTTTTTCATGGATCATTCATCACCCTTGAGTGAATGTTAGAATAACATGAAATCTTGTTCAAAATCAACGGAGGATTTAGAAAGTGGTGAGAAAATTTGACCTTTCCATTCACAAGACTCTTGCACAAGCTTCTCACTTTATTGTTAGAACAAACTTTTTTCAATTCTACATAAACCAACTCAACATTGATCTTGATATCATTTTCCATATGGAGGTGTTGTCTTCATGATTGAAAATATCCATAGGAGATTCATACTTTTTCCCCTTTTTCCATTCATAGATGCATTCTTCTTCACAAAATGAGAAAAAGAAAGACTTACCTTCACATTCATCTCATCTATCAAGGCTTCAAAGAGAAAAACATTGAGCTCATCCATTTTCTCCATTCCATCTCATTATTGATCATTGTGCATCAAAAGGAGAATCAAAACTTGAAATCATACTTATCTTGCAAATTCATGGCATATGTCAAGATCAAGACTGAGTTGAGGGTCTTTAATTTCTTTTGCAATCCTCAAGATGTCTTGCATTGATTTCTCTTTCAAATATGCCATATACTCATTTTCACCTTCATTTGAAAAATGTTCACACTTGGCCTCAAATAGCTGATTTGAAATATGATCTTCATATGGCCAAGATTCATTTGAAAAAATTTTTTTCTCTTCATGATCACATTTCTTTTCATCCAAGGGTTACCTTCTTGCAAGTTTAGGCATACTTGGTTTTCATCACTTTTCAAATAGAGAGAAGAGATCCATACTACATGGGAAGGGGCACACCTTTCAATCTCAAGATCCATTAGATCATCCTCATGATCAGGAGGAAGAATACAATGTTGGAGCAACAACATGAGGATAATATTCTTCTCCACCTTGAACATCTCCTATAGAGTCTTCTTCTTTGAAAAGAAGAGACAAGAAAACTCCATACTCACCATGATGATCAACATTATGCTCCTTTGGTGAGGATGGTGAAATCAAATCCTTGGAGAGGTCATGTTCAATTTGTCATTTGATTTGAGAAGAAAATCCACTCTTCCATTTTTCATCAAGAATTTCAAGAAGAAAATTGGATTCTCCCAT
Source organism: Taxus wallichiana var. yunnanensis (assembly GCA_018340775.1). Classification (NCBI taxonomy): domain Eukaryota; kingdom Viridiplantae; phylum Streptophyta; class Pinopsida; order Cupressales; family Taxaceae; genus Taxus; species Taxus wallichiana. The sequence goes on along the minus strand of CM031243.1, from coordinate 361,847,667 downwards.
TTTTTCCATTTCATCATTTGAATTTTTCATCCATGATTATTGTATCAAGAAGGAATTTGGATTCTTCAATTTTCTCCATTTCATCATTCAACATTTGTGCATCTATTGAAGAACCAAAATGAGAGAAATTCATCAATGATTACCTCAAATTCATCCTCCTGAAGAATTTCTGATTTGGGATGGAGGATTGATTTCTTGAACATCCTCATGGTTGGTGGAATCTTTGAAAGCACTGGATCATCTTTCATAGAACAAGAATCTTCATCTCTTACATATATTGTTTCTCAAAGGGTTGTGCCTCAAGCCAAAATGAGTTTATGAATGGAGGTTCAACTATCATTTTCTTCATCATCCTCCAAGGTGTTGATTTGAATTTCATTGAGAAGGTTCAAGGATAGAGCATTCATGAGAAGTGCACAAGAATCTTTTAGGAATAAACACCTCATAATATGAGGAAATCATCATGATCTTCTTTTGAAAGGATGAGTTTCTTCTTCTCAACATTATGAAGTGCTTCAAGATGCTCATACCTTTTTTGCATAGCCAAGGCATAATTCAAAATTTCATGATTGGTTTTGGGATCAAAATTTCCTTCTTCCACACTCAAAATCCTTTGCACAAACTCTCTTTTCAAGGTTTCCATTTCTTCATCTCCATATGCAAGAAAATCATAAAGGAAGAGAGACAAAAGACAATGTTTGAGTTTCTTAGTTCAACTATGTGAAGTTGAAAATATTACCTTCATTAGATTCTTCACCATCATGCCCTTCATACAACATTTCATATCTCTTATGAATCTTCCTCATCAAGTTCTTGGATTCTTGATCATCAAATAGTGAAATTCCCATTTTCTTTCCTCTAGCAAGCAAGTCCTCTTGAATTGGAGCCACCAAGGATTTGATGATAGGATCTTCACAAACAATAATTTTATCCATTAGACATTCTTTTCATGGACTACTTTGTAGAAAAAGTATTGACCTTATTTCCCTTATTTGATTGCATATTTTTGTTTGAAGCAAAGAGACTCTTGTTGTAGAAAAATCTTTACTTTTGCAAGAGATGGTCTAGAATGATGGTTGATAAAAAATTTACAGATCATGGTGGTCATCTTCTTCTTCATTTTTTTTCACTCATTGGTGTTGAACACCAATCTTGAAACTTCATCATTGTGATGTAGGAAATGAATGTGACATGGATTCATTCCTTGATAGAATTCACCTTCAAAATATGATTTTCTTTGAAATTTTTTTTGTTTTTTTTTTTGGATATATATATATTTTTTTGTATTTTTAGAGATCTTTATGGGTGCATGAGGGAAGATCTCTCTCCCAACAGAGTCACCAAAACTATTGGCAAAATAATTTTTTGTGTGGAAAATTATTGGGTTTTCACCAATAGTACATGGGGCTAAGCCCCTCCTTCTTATGTATGGGAGGCTCCCATTATTGAATGTAAACTATCCTAATTCTATGGGGTGGCCAAATAGTTGGGGATCACACAAGAACACTTCACTGAACCTATGGAAAAGTTCTTTATACAGAGTACAAGGGAGGAATTTTACAATGATGATGAGGGATAAAGGAGGGAAATTAGGAGAGAGAGGGTTAATGTTGTGAGTAGGCACTACAAAGTTCACATACATCAACCAGAGTAAGTCCACATCAATTAGAAGAAAAAAAAATGAAAACCATGATAAGACACAACAAATCATAGACACAAAACTTCCATTGAATTCATTCATCAAAGGCACAAACACCTTTCTTGGTTTTACAAGATTATCATATATGCAAAGTTGGAAAGAGAGAGTAGAGGAACATAAAACAAGAAATAGAAGAATTGCAACTTTTATTGCTTGATGTAGAAGTGGAACTCTCAACAACATACATTCAATCAACAATTTCCAACCCTTTGGAATGGAGAAGCCATTCCAATTTATAACATTACAATTTTTCCTTTCATCTACCCCCCACATGACTCTTCACCTATCCTCATCACTTGTGACCTTTCATATTCCTAGGAAGTGATTTTTTCTTATTATTGGAAAAAGGACTCTTACAATGTTTAGCTAATGGTCACTTAAGTGAATAGGATAGGAAAAATAAAAAAGTACATTCTCAATTGAAAATTAGAATAGAGAGAGAGAGAGAGAGAGAGAGAGAGAAAGAGAAGAGAATTGATTGATTTGTTGTTGATGAAGAACTTGTTGATCATGATCCTTGAGGAGAGTTTCCGGAATGATCTCTTGTCCTTTGAATTCTTTATTAAATTGAGCCACCACATGTGTATGTGCCACCTTATCTACTTCTGGAATGAAAACACAACTCAACACTTTGATCCATGCCCAGGGAACATCATTGATCTTCTTGCATTGAATGAGCCATATTTTGTGATCTTTTGCAATTTCAGAAATGGAGTCTTTGATGTTGGTCAGGGACTCTAAGGTATCTTCATTGAAGGAAAGAGAGTCACTGCCTCTTTCTTGACCAATTCTTGGAAGGAGACAATGAGTTCTTCTGATGATGAATTCTCGAGTGAGTGGAGGAAACCCAAGTCTCTGAACATAGTTGTAGACTTCATTCAAAATCTCAAAAGCCTCTTTTCCACTAGAGTCAAGTTAGAGATGGCATCACTTATCATACCATATCTTTCATCATGATGTGGACCAAAAACTAGAGACAAGTTCTCAACAATTGATGCAAACACATTTTTACTCACGAGGGTGTGAGAGTCGAGGGAGCTCATCTTAGACACAAGTGGGAAAACCTCATCCCAGTGAATCTTCTCTTTTACAATCTCCTCCTTTCTTTCTTCACTTCTGAAAAAGTGACAGAATATACTTGATTAGAGAGATGACTCTTAGGAACAATGTCTTACCTTTCTCGATGATCTTCTCAATCCAATTCTCGATAGCCTTCCTTGCATCATATAAATTTTTTTGCTTTCTTGATCACCTTAGGTCAAAAATATTGATTAGAGGAATGTATTCTATAGGAAGAGAAGATGTTGAATTGGGATCCAAGAAAGGTTGAATGTAAGCACTAAGATTTTCACACATTCCTCCAATTGCTCAATTGTTTCACTTGTACTCTTCATTTTGAGAAAGAAGGTGGGAAGAGGATTCCTTGAACAAATGAGAGTCTCCCTCATGTGTAGCTTGACCCAATGAGATGTGGATCAACTCATAGTCGATGGAGTCATCTCCTCAATAGAATTTACATTCTTAGGCCTAACAACTTCTATATATATTGGTTTCCTGAGACACCACTAAAGAAGCGGGAAGTTTTTTGGGCCTTCTTCCTTCACTTGGATCTCAATGTTTTAGTGATATCTCTAAGGTTGGGCATTGTAGTTTGTTGTGTTTTCCTTGGCTCACTTTCAAGTAACTTCTTGAATCCATGGGAATGGCTCTTCAGGAGTTGACATGATGTTGGTTTCAGAGCACTTTAGGAACTTGATGTAGGATCACTTCTTGTTCATTATGGGAAATTTTGCCATTGGGGAAGACATACTTGGATAATTTTGAAGAGAATGATGAGATCTTGAAGAGAAGGAGGTTTGATGGATCACCTTTTCTTGACTCATGATGCTCACTTTGATTTGATTTTCAGAGAGAAGATGATGGATTTGAGACACATGATGTTTCCAACTTGCCGATGAGTCACAATGACCTCCTTTGATGGATTGATCATGCTATAGGTGTTTGATTGAGTGTTTAAGAACACTATGACATCAAATGAAATTAGGATGATTCCTTTTCTTTCATTCATGATGCCACACATGAAGATCACCTTTTTAGCCTTTGTTACTTCAGAGTACATGAATGAGCTCAATATACCTAGGATGTTTGCATACCTTCATGCTAGATGCTTTGATGAGTTCCTCATTTCACTTATGAATATGATGACATCCTTTGATGAACTTGGATTTCAATGGGGCTCTTGACACTTTTCAAATCCTTTTCCAACTACACAATGTCCTGACTTTCACCTTTACTGCACCTCGATATGTTTTGTCTTGCTCCTTGACACAATTGTGATGATCAAAATGATGCTTTAGGATCCTTGTGAAGGGTGAATTATCTTGTTTGAGATATGATGAGAAAACCTTAAAACCATGTGAGGATGGAAAAAAGTAGTGAGATGAGTGAAAATGGAGCCAACTGCAACTTTTTGCACATTGAAAACTAAAACTTTCTATTTTTAGTAGGTAGGACCAAGAGCTACTATTTTGGGAAATTTTCCTTTTTTGCTCAAATTTGATCTTTGAATCTCCTGGCACACTCAATTCACTCCATTGATGATGATTTACCCTTTTTTAGCAAGTTCTATTTTTAGTAAGTTGTTTTTTCAAGAACCTATTATTTTGGGAAAATTGCAATTTTACCTTGTTTGTCATTTTTTTGCACTATTTCGGATATGTTAAGTGATGGAGCTTAAATTTTTGAGGTTTTATATTTTTAGTAAGTGAAAAAAAAAATTATATTTTTATAATTTTCACTTATCAGTGTCTGTTTGCAATGAAAACATCATCATTGGATTCGGCTTTGCATCTGTGATCTCGTGCTCAATTTTCGTGTCATTTTTTACCCGCTAGAATTCTTGAAAATCAAAAAGGAAAATTTTGGGATGGAGGGTTTTAAGTTTGTTATGTGAAGCATCCATTAATGGAGGCTTGAAGCTTCAATGATCACAAGGAGCTTGAGAGGAGAGAAATCAATTTAAAACTTGTGCAATTAGTTTTTGAGATGAAGAGTCATGGAAAAGCTCTTTGTTTTAGCAAGTCATGGCTATTATCTAGAATGATTTTGGAAGCATGGTTATTGTTTATAATTTTTTCAGGTTTATGGCTTCAAAATGGATCAAGGTTTCAAACTGGGTGAAGAAATAAGCTTGGGAGTTAGTTATTTTATGTTTTTTTCAAGCTACCCGATTACTTTTTTGTTCACGGTGAAAGTAACAAACATGATTAAAAGTTAGGGTTTTGGAATGGCTGAGTATGGGGGAAATTTTTTGTGTCCCCTATATTCCCTTGGGAATGGGGACAAAGGGGACAAGAAAATTTCCTCACCTCAGATGAGGACAGCCAGTTGTCACTTGTGGTGCGAAGGATGGAGAGATGGGAAAAAATGTACCCTGGACACTGGGAGCTGCAAGTGAGGTCACATGAAGAACCTTGAAGAGGGGATAGGATGGGGAAAATTTTTGTGTCCCATATATCCCCTTGGGAATGGGGACAAGAGGGACAAAAAAATTTCCCTCACCAGATGATCCAAGTTTCACTCATGGTATGATGAGAGAGGGAGATGAGTTTGGCTTGATAAGCACTTTTCAGGGTTAAGTTTGGGTCATATGGAGGACTAGATGAGAAGAGGAGGGATGAGGTGGGGAAAATTTTTGTCCCCTAGGTGGAGTACATTTTTGTGTCCCCTTGGGAAAGGGACAAGAGGGACAAAAATTTTTCCCTCACCAAAAGGTGACATGTGTCACTCAAAAAATTGACTAAGTATGAGAAGCACACCTCACAAGAGAGAACTTGACGAAATGATTCCGGAGCTCCAGAAGGTATTTTCACATGAAATTTTATATTATTTTGACTCCCAATACCATTTAAAGAACAATGGGATGGGTTTTAAACTTCAATTATGCTTTCATATCTTAAAAAATTGGCCCCTTTTTCTTCGGGACAGTAGGTGTGTCTGCACAAATTGAGCTTCCTTGAGAAATAAACATGTCTTGTGAAAAATGTGAAGCTTCCACCATGTAGAGAATTCCATATATTTAAAATTACTATTTTATTTCCTCTAACTCCTTATGGAGCTCTGGAATCATCCGGTGAATTTCAGGTTCTAAATTTAGCTCTACACTCCTTACACCTTAGAAAAACCCGTTGTTGCACAAATTGTCCCTAAACCTCCAAAATTTTCCTAAATATTCCTAAACCACTTCAAAAATGTTCTTGGCTCTCCAATACCACCTCTAGATGATTATGATCTCTTGAAACCCTCCTAGAGGATGCACACCTGCCTTGAAATGGCCAAAATTGGCCTTTTGAGCCTGTTAGAGAGCTAGTCTTTAGTTGCTCTTCATTGAATGAAATTGTTGACCTTGAAACATCACTTTGATCATTTTAAAATTCTTATTAAATATATTGAGAGTACCTGCAAGGTCCATATGATCATGACACCAAGACAAACTGACCGGAAAGGGGATTTGGGAAGACGAAAGAGATGTTTTATCATGGACAACAATGATGCAAGCTATACACATATGGAGTTGTTGAAAAGGATTTAAAATTTTCCAAGTGAGTGTAGTGGCAAGATGTGAAACCAAATTCCAAAAATGCTTCAAAGAAACATGGTCTCATCGAATGCAATGGTTACACGAGTTACACAAAATGGGAGCTTTGGAATGGTCTATGGATATCCATCAAACAATGAATGTGGTCTCTTAGAGCGCGTATGGAACCGCTCGGTGTACCTCTCAACCTGTTTCTTCCATTTACAAGAACATACTCCTTACCTCCTCCTCTCTTACTTGCATTCGAAAAATTTTGCTTATTTTCATAATAAATAGAACGTTTAATAAGGAATTTAGCTTGCTTAGTAATTTATTGTTATTTTTACAAATCATATAAACTTGGGATATTGCAAACCACTTAAAATGATTTCGAACCATGTAATATTATGACCCGAAATTGACTCCTTGGGAGACGTGCCGTAATTCCATGACCTCGACTTGATAAGAAAAAACCTATTTTATGCTGCATGGATCCCAGGACAAAAATTTGACCTTCCTCATGTTTACCTTTTTTAATGCTTGGAAATGTGTATGGAGAGTATAAATATGTGGTTTGGTACCCTTAATCAATACTATTGATGAAAAATAAGAATTACGTGATTTGGCATTGGTACTAGGCTTTCACCATTGATGAAAAATAATAATTAATGACAACGAGAGATGAAGACTCGGTTAGAAGTCGTAAAATTTGATGTTCCTCCAAAATCCTTTGAAACTTGAATACAATTAATAAAATATTATTTTTTCTATCTCTCACTCTCCTTGGTTATGGAAATGGTTTAGTTTACTTGGGTATAAGAAAATGGGTTTTTCTCTCTCTAATCTCTCTCTAAAACTTGAAAAGGTTGGTTGATTTAAATAAGTATGGAAAAATGAATAATTTTCTATCTCTCTAACCTGAAATTGATTTGGGGTTTTGCTAGCATGTTTGATGGGAGGGGTTTTTCCATGTGTTAGTGTTTGTCGTTGACACATGATTACATTGTTTTCCATGTGGCGAGATAGCGTGGTGGTATTAAATGTTTGATAAAAAATAAGTGTTAGTGACGTAAATGGTTTTCTAACATGTTACTTTTCAAGTGAGAAAAATGTAACATTTTCCTATTTAGATGTACTCTTGCATGTTGGTAAAGTGAAACAAATTGAGGTAATTGTAAATGTAATGGAGAAGAAGTATGGAAATAGAAAAGTATCTTATTTTAACAACAATACTTGTTGTACCATTAAAAAAATAAAATATTTCTTTATTACGTACTTGTGATAATCAAATAGATGGTGAAATTTTACTTTGTATCCTTATAATTCATCTACATTCAAGAAAAGTATATTTCATTAATAATGGTAAATTTTCATATATTTGTATGGTAGTGAACTAAAAACATGAAAAAGTATTTGTGCCATAAGTATGTAAATAAATGGGGTTGTTGATAGTATAACATGTTCCAACCCTTGAAACATTTTTTCACGTTCATTGTCTTGTTAAAGAAATCGTGTGATTTCATGATATTAGTTAATTCATTTTCATCTTATGTATCATTCGTAATAGTAATGTGTAAATGGGAAGGTGGATATTTAATTGATATGTGTTATAATGCTACTCAAAATATAGTTGATCATGGTTGCCTAGTATTGCACTTAAATCATTATTCCTTGATATAATACTTATGGACAAATCTTCATCTTCAGGAGTACATTATGTTGTCTCAAGTATGGGGTAGAACCGGTGGGTATCCCTACATATAGGTGATCCTTAATGGCTTCATCCTTATGAGAATCTTCTTGAGTATCGTATCTTTAGGAACTCTTGGGTGGACATTTAAGATTATCATTATTTTCCAACCCGAGGACTTGGTGGGTAGTATTTGGAAGTTGTAGAAAGGGGTGTCAACATGATCTTAAGAGAATATCATGATAATTTTGAATAATGAAAGAAATATGACGTCATAATTTTTTTACTATTGGTAAATGGTTTTGAAGGGACCATACCCTATAGTAAAAAAGGCTCAAAAGTCTAAAAAGACAATATCAACAAAGTGGTTTTTTGATACATGGGGACCACACCCCAACAAAAAGCCTAGAAGAAAGATATTCATAAAATAAACAAAGGCATGGGCCATCTTCCTACAAGGATCTCAATAGACAAGTAGCAAAACAAAAAAAACGAAGCACTAAAACAACAATAACAACAAAACAAAACAAACTCGGGGATTCATCAGTATACTTTTAGAGAAATCTTCAGTGACTTTATAGAGATTAGTTGCAGTTTGCATGACTAGATCCTGGATGCTCTCAGTGAGTGTCTTTTTCTTGAGTTTTCCATTCTTCAATTAGACTCTAGGATAACACAAACATCACAAACTTGTTTAACATTAGTTTGAATATAGTCTAGAACTTCCTTGTGAATAGAAAGTTGGTTAGATTGCATGTCTTCCACCTATAAAACTCTATCCTCCAATTCAATAAGTTGAGTGGAGAGGTTTCTAGTTTCTCTTCCAAGTTAGAAAGAGTGGAGGGATCCACAATGGTTTTTATGCCTTCCTTGATTAGCAAGTCCACGTTCTCTTCAATTCCCTTAAGAGCCTCGGCCTGTTGTTTGATTTGAGTAGATAAACCCGAGCTAGAAGGAGGGGCATGGGTATCTTGACTAATTTTCAACAAACTCTCAGCTCCTACAGTATCCTTACCCTTTGAGCTACTATGAAGGACACATTTAGCAGGGGGAGGATTAGTAATGGGCACTCTAACATTGGGGTTTATGGTTCGAATCCTTGGTTGTTCAAGGGGGGATGGGGGCTAGAGAGGGGTAGGGTCATTTGTAACCACATCAAGAAAGTAGTGATGCAGCAGGAAAATTACACCTTGATGCAAGGGAAGGATCCGTGTATGAGCTTGAACATCCCTAATCGACTTTTCTAATGAATGACGCGTCGTAATGTTCTGTAGGAATAATGTTATATGATTAAACTACACATGTAAAGATGATATCCCAATGAAGAAAAGGAAATTATAAGCTTGAAACTAAGCTTTTCCTTTACCGTTGTTTAGTCGTGTACTATGTGTACATATAAGGATTGTATGTAATGTATAGTGTGTAGATGAATCTTTGTTCAATTGAGAAACCAACCCTTGTATCTTTTATGAACATTGTGACATATGGCCTTTTGAATTTGTGTTATACACCAACGTAAGGGAACAAATCATACCCCACATAGGGAGGATGTTTCTTATAAAGGATGTGTAAATGGAACTTCCTTGTGAAGTAGAATCTAGGAGAAGACTAGTTAACCAAAATAGACCCAAGTAAGCGGGTCAATAAACAATGCATACCTTGTTAAAAGAACCAATCATATGTCTTGATAATATTACAAAACCTTTCTTCTCTCATAATTATTAGATACCAAATTATGTGTTTGTGTTCCTTGGAGTACTTCTAACGAGATAACTATGGGGTAAAGTTCCCATTTAAAAAGAATTGAGAGGTAGGTAAAGGGATGGAATTTAATGATTTTCATGGGGAAAATTACAGTAATAGACAATGATGCCATTGTCATGGATTGGTCTTAGTAACAAGTGGATGTAGGGTGGAACCCTTCCACTAGTTTGTAAATGGTCACTCCTTTGTTATCTAAATATAAACCCAAGTGCAAGATGTGGACCGCGATTGTATTTTGACATTGTGTAACCTAGAGATTATATCTACGCTTCCACAAAAGCAATACCTCCTTGTAGAAAATCACAATGCGTTCAAAAGAAAAATTGTAAACATTGTGTTTATTGGAATGATGGAGAAGTAAGTGTTAGTGATTATGCGGGCCCATTGTTATGTGTCATGTAACAAATAAAAAAGTGTTAAGTCATATAAAAACAAAAATAACAACAAAAAAATTTCCAATTTTTCTATTACATTTTGGATGGTAAAATTTTGGGCATTACATATTCATAATAATATTTATTCACTTTCATATTCTTTTATAGTGTATATTAGATATTAATAGTCGGTTTAATCGTAAAAGACATAGTTGTTGGATTGCTTCCCAAAGAGAGGTTTTTATAAGAGGATATTACCCACCAAAGTCGAAAATTCGAGATAGTGTTGGGAGGATCCTAAGTAATCAACGCCACTTAAGAACTTCTCATTTAAGTAAAATGGATGAGGTGTTCTAATAACACCTCGTTCTAATCGATACAATGACCAGGTCATTTCTTGAAGGTATTTACATATTTTAATTCGCTAAATCTTTTAATGCATATAATTTCATAAAAATATTAGTTTTTAAGTTATTTTTAAACAATATACTTCACTTTCACAATTTTTATGCCACCTCCAAAGAACATGGGTTTATATCCTCATGGTTGTCTAGCTATAACAGTTTATGAATTTGATGAAACACAATATCAAGAACACTCTTCAACACCTCAAGGTATGTTTCCCATTTAAGTTATAATTTTAATTTATTTTTAGTTTTTATAGTTTTTGAAATGAAGAAACTAATAAATTTAAAGGTTAATTAGGGTTTGATCACAACTACCACTCTCAATTGCTTAGCTTTACTCCTTAACCAAAAAAATAGGCTCCATCTACATCACAGCCTCAAACTACGCATATAGCTAATGTTTTATCAAAAATGATTTAAAACATTTCAATTATTTCGATTCTTATTATGTTTTTCATTTCAATTTTTTGATAAGATTTACAATTGTAGTGCCTCCTCCGCCTCCATCTGTTAGTTTGAGAAAAAATATGTTGTTGCCACCATCTTTAGAAAACGAATGTTAAGACGAGGGTAGTGGGAAACATATTTTGTTTCCACTCAAACTAAAACGTCGCACTGACCAAGTCCTATAGGGGTAGCCTTAATTTAACAACATATGAGTTTCCAAATTCTTCATTGGTGTAGACACCTATAATTATGCCCAAGCAATTTAAATACTTAAATTGCGATAATCATCCCCTTCTCACAAATTGACGACATATCGTCAAAAACGCTCACATTCCCTTTTGTTTGTCATTAATTAATCAAAGCAATATACTAATTGATTAAGTCGCATATCCAACTAACACCCTAATTAACGACCTTCCATTAATAAATCACCTCTTCTATCTAGATTAATTAATTATTATTAATTAATTAGTCTTCCACTTCATTTAACTAATAAATCAATATTTAATTGATTTAATCCCCTCATAATAGCCTAAATCGTACTAATATTCCTCTAATTAGATTTTATAAGCTTACACCTACCTATTAGTTAATCACCTTTGATTAATTAAAACACCCCCAACTCCTATGACTTGCTAAACATATATTAAACCAGATTCTAAATTAAGGTTGCCTTTAATAAAGCAACCTTATCCATTCTAATCATGTTTTACCTTTACCCCACATGCAAAGGGATGAAGTGTTTCCTTTATCCATTGGGCTATATAAGGAGCCCTCCTTCTACCTTTATACCTACACCTAAACTCCTTAAGAGAGCAAATGCAAAGCATATAGCAAAGAGACTAAGAGCTTGCACTTTGTCCTCTTGAGAGTTCATCATCTTGAAGAGTTAAGCCTCTTTCTTAAAGTGTTTGGGTCATATGGGAGGTGTCAAAAGGGTCTTGTAGCCCAAATTTGATTAGCCCCCATTCCTAGGTTCTTGGAACATTAAGGAAAACTATTTTTGATAGCCATGGAACCTACCTAGGTTCCTTCATTTATATGTTGTTAGAGAATAGAGGATATTTAGGTGCTTAACATAGTTGATTTCATAGTTTTGTATTGATAAATGTTCAATAAGATCTAATCGACCCCTTGATTGATTCTTATCATGATGGTGTTTATAATGTTGTTTAATTCTTGGTAATTAAGACTATTTAGGTGTTAGTCTTTGTTTACATTAGCATTAGTTTAAAAACAACACTTGCACACAATTGGGAAATGCTCAGATTGCATGGAGTACTTTTGTACTAAAAAAATTTAGTTAGACAAGGTAAATCTTGGGATTGAAAGAAGGGTGGAGGCCCATGGAAGTTTTGATCTACAAGTTGTGATTCATGGGTTAAGGCAACCTTATCTTGTAAGAGAACCAACATCAAGCACACCTTCTCCATGTGAGGTCCGAGAAGTTAAACTATTATTAGCCAAATTAAATAGTACATGGTTTGATTAAGTGAAAACATTAAACTATAAAAATAACACAGACATTGTGATTAACGTGGAAAACCCCGAAGGGTAAAAAATCATGGACAAAGGTAATATTTCCATTATAGTGAGAACTATAATTATAGTACTAAAGTAAAACACCATCACCTAACTCCTCTCCATATTAATTCAATTCACTAGAATGAATTATTTTCACTTGACTTCGGCATGAGTCATTTTAAATGGTTCAAATGGGTGTGACTTCTCGTGAAGCACCTTAACTATTTAATTAATTGATTATAAAAATCAATTTAACCATAAACCTAAAGTTTATATTAAATAAATTAAAATATTATATATTCTAATTATAAAATATATAATTATTATATATTATATATTTTATATTCTAATTATATATTATTTAATTATAAAATATATATATATATATATATATATATATATATATATATATATATATATATATATATATATATATATATATATATATATATATATATAACACTTAATATTAATGTTCTAACACTCTAAGAGAAATTGCCTTAACATATGATTAGAAAACAAGTTTTTCACTAGATAGTCTTTTGTGAGATAAATATTAAGCCACTATTAATGATATGGTAACAAAAGATATTGAACAATTGAAATTGTGGGAGTTTAAGGCTAAAGTTTTGATAAAATAAATTAAAATCCGATTTCACAACCACTCCCAAAGACATTTATTGTATTCTTTGGTTCAAAATGAATCGATGAAGCTTGATATTTTGATGAATAAAGTTGTATTCAGTATTCTTTCTATTCCTAATGCTTACAATGATAATGTGTTAGATATAATGTTGAACAAAATTGAGAATTTAAATGCAAAACAAGATCCTACCACAATATGTGGTCTAGAGACAAGAGCCTTATAGTTATTGTGAATGCGGAGAAAGAAAAGGAATTGGTAAGTTTTAATAAATTTTCAAATTTGATTTATTATTTAAAAAAATTATAAATATGTTTTATTTTTAAATGTAGTCGACATATCAAAATTTGAAGACCGAGACAACAATGCTTGATATTCATTTAAAAAGTGTAAGGAAAAGTTTAATTGCATCTATTGATTTGAAGCAAAAGCTTGTTATTTTAAACAAGCAAAATAATACCTTAAGAAGGATCATAAATGAGAATGGAATGGATCCTGAAATATTGTTGAAGAAGAAAATAGAAGAGGATCAAGCGTTATGTTAGTCGGTGATGATGTAGCCAATCTAAAACATGAAATACTTTTGAATATCAATGCAACCACAAAGGATCTTGTTCAATCATGAGTATTAAAGGAAGGTTATGGTATAGAAGAGACAATAGCACAAACAAAAGACTCCACTACTTAAGGTTGAAGCTACACTATGAAACTGAGAAAAATGTTTTTGTAAATATGGCTTCGAAAAACAATTTTCAAAAAATGGTTGTAAAAATATTTTTGTATTCGATTATAAATAAATATATTGTTCCTATAATTTTAATCTTCTTTATTATATAAAAATATTGAGAGTTTCAATGTATGTTATGTGTTGTACTTGTATTCTATTCATGCATAAGTTATCCATATAAAATAATATTGTGATCAGAAATATTTAATTATGTATGATATTAAATTATTTTCAAATATTGTTTCGAAGTTGGATTTATTTTTTAACACAATAATATGCTAAGATATTATTATGTATTTAAAAGACAACAAAAAAAAAACATTTATTTATTAAAAGCACTAAACAAAAACACTGAAAATATTATTCAATAAAGAACACAACTATATAATAACTAACAAGTTACAAAATTACAACGTGAAATGAAACTTGACTTCTAGAAATAGTATATGCATAAATATTTAGTCAAAACTAGGTAGCTCAAACAATATTTTACTATCTAGTTCTTCATAACTCAAAATGTTATCTAACGTTTCATTACTATGTTTAATCACAATGTCAATGTTTATGTCTTCTTTGTTAAGCATTGTATTACATGAGACACCTCTCCTTTATGCAAGAGAACTACATACTACCATTGGTCTTTCATAGGAAAATGTGTCCACATCATATCGTGAAACATACAATCTCAAACAAGTCTCAATATTTGTATCAATATATTTCTATATTTTGATTGAACAAATGTTAATGCATTAAATATTCTTTCCTCTTCCACTGATCTCAATATCATAGTTTGACACAACTCATACAATAAAAAATATTCACTAATGCTTTCATGTAGGATGTTACTAAGATACAACTTTTTCCATAGCCGTGTAATTGCACCATTATCTATTGGTTCACTTAGTAAGTCATATTGTTCAACCATTGTGATGTTGAAATGAGTTGATTGAGACGAAAGTAATTCCTTTTGAAGAAGACCTTTAATTTGAACTTTGTTACTTTCTACTGATTTTCCAAAATGCTTAATGAGAGTACCCATGTGTTTTTTATATAAATCACTTATAATTTTCTTACTGTTGTAGGATTCCAAAATATAAGATTGACCACTCTCATGGCCTCAAGAAGCTCATCCCTTTTAAATCATTCTCTAATCTCACTAGATAATCATTGTGTGTTTTTTTCAATTTGATTCACTTTTCAGATATAATACCTTCATATAAATTATGTATTACAAGTACTTCTTCAATGTCTATTCCAACAATATCCATTCTTTTTTGGAAAGTGTGCATCTGAATCTCATTCCCATTTACAAGGATATAAAGATGACCACTAATATTGAATTTAAAATAGCTTTTAGGATCCTTTAAATTTGTTAAATTTTTCCAACTACTTGAATACATGTCCTTGAAAACATTCATCAAAGTTGTATAACACATCTAGTGTTTGACATACTTGTTTTCTCAACCTAATGAAGTCAACTATATAGATGGATCTTTCTTGAGCATGTTTTGTTAAGAAATTGATTTCATTCAACATGGGTAGAATACCGCAAAGTGTAAACAATGTTTCCAAATATGTTAAGTGGTAAAGAAAATCTTTTTCCTTGTCAACTTCCCTACAGTACTTAAACATAAAACTAACTAATGATGGATATTCATAAAAAAATATGCATGTAGGCTCATACATGGAAATCCATCTTGTATCAACATCTTTAAGAATTTTTTTACCATTTGTCACTCAATTGCAAATTTTGAAACTCTAGAAATATTTTTGGACTTCTTGACATATACATGTGTAAGTCACGGATAAGATCTTCCACTTTTGTGACATTTTCAAATGTGTTAACAATTTTGTATGCAAGATTCATCCTATCATTCATGATGAATTGGAATCATCTTAGGGGCAATTTTTGTTTGTAGGCTAACACATATACCAATTTTATGACCCTGCATTATTGATGCACCATCAACACCAACACATATCAGCTTTGTAGCTATTGAATATTCATCCATCCCAACTATATCCTTCAAATTAGAAATAACCAATTTGTAAATATTTTCAGCATTACAATTTTCCATCATTTTATGAACAACTAGAAGATGAGGTTTCCTTGTGTGGTTCTCAAAAGTATAAACATACATGCAAACCCAAGATGTGTTTTCCATTGTTATAACCTCGTCGGAAGGGAGATAGAACTTGCATGCTTGACTTTCTCTTTCAAATCATCTTTTCAATCATTGCAAGACATTTTTCCATTTCCTAAGCACTTTTATCTAACGAATGTGATAGTGGAAGGTTATGAAACCTATTAAACTTAAACAAATTATTAAATTCTAAAAAAATCTAAAATAGATCTGCCCATTTTTAGAATGAGGAATATAATAGAGAACTATGTGTTTTTTCCTTAAGATTGACATTCATAGCTTTTCCAAATTTTGAATTAATTGTTCCCCCTTTCTCCATAAGATTTCAATAATGTTTCTACTCATTTTCATACTCCTTTGCATATCTTACATGTATGCATTCTTTTGTATTTTTCCATCTATGTGTCTTTGTTATTTTTCCATCATTTTCCTTGATTATCACATATACTTTGCCACAATGTTTCTCAATTGTGTCCAACTTTAGTTGCATTTTTGTTCTTTTCCTAATTTCCAACCACAAATTATACATCTACATTCTTTTGGAGTATCATTACCATTTTTGTCTCTACAAGTTCAATGAATGGATATTTTGTTTCCCAATCTACCTTAAAAGACCTTCCAATTGTCTAGCTAGTTTTCTTCCTTCACACATATTTCTTTATGGGAAGAGTATTGTGAATATCTTCTAATTGAATATTTTCATTAGAAGTTTATTCTATTGGAGGCATTTGATAGTGAGGATTATCTTCCGGCATGTCAACATCAATTATATCTTCATGTAGTGAAATGTTAATTGTTTCCTTAGGGGATATGTTTTTGTTAATTGTTTCATGTGGAATACAATTATCAGTAGGGGTTTATGCATTCAAATGTGAGAAGGGTTTGACTATGAAAAAGATCTTTAAATTTAAATTAAACTAACAAAAAAAAAATAAAAAGTTAATGATAATCTCTTACCTATGTTTGTAGTGGATGCAAGTTGGGTTTGCATTTTTTTGGTTGGTTAAAATAATTTAATATGTTACTTTTCCTTTTTAATTGATATGCTTTGTTTTCATTATTAACAAAGTCCATTGTATGTATACAAGTGTAATTTTTAAAACGGATCAGTTTTTAGCAACATGTGTAAAACAAATCGCAAATGGCTAGATAAATATTAAAATTTGAATCTTGATAGAGAATGTTATCGGACGGTAGCATATATTGTGCTACGGATAGTAACATTTGCATCATTTTAACATATGTAATTTCAACAAAATACCATATCAATAGTTAAAATACCTTGATGTTGGAGGGTTACTGATAGCAATCAATCTCAATCGTCAATGTCCATGGGTCAACGAGCATGGGTAAAGGAATTGTGAAAAAAATTTGATGTGTACTTGATAATCGAATTTGGATTCAGAATTGTAAATTCATAATTAGTATATATATGAAGGAAAATTTTACAAATTTCAATTTTGCGCTAAAGGAAATTTGAATTAAAACAATCGATTATTGGTGTAAACGCTAGGTGAACCGATCCCTAAAAGTAACTTGAACCCAGAAAATTTAGGCAACCGGTCCTAATCCCTACACCTAAAACTTCTCCAAACGTAAATTTCAAAAATAGAATATTCACATATTAACAAATATTCACCATTAAAATTTAAGATGTTCCCTCTTATACTAAAGACTTTAATGATCAAATACAATCTACTTTTGATGCTCCATATGATGCTAACTCTCTTGGCTAATGTAGCGCAACAAGACAATGCTCATGACTATTTCTAAGATAGTGACGAAAATCCTATTAAACTTACTAATGAAAGCCTATGAAAACTGAATTTTAATCATATTGATGAAGTTGTCTATGTTTCATTCTTCAATCATCTTGGACATTATCATCTTAAACTTGTGTACCTTACATCTCGATATCTTGCTACTCATATTGGTCATGATAACTTTGTTATAGTTAGTCTTATCTACTAAAACATGTTATTAGCACGCTTGATCCTAAACCCAATTTTAGTTATATCAACATACTAGAACACCTCGTCACCCCACATGAATTAATATCTATCTTGTTTGATCATGGTTTTCTCACTCGACCTTTTGTATGTCATCGCTCCATTAAAAGCTTTCCCGAAATCCTAAATTTCCTTTTGTGACTATCATTGTGTATCGAGGCATGAATTTGATCATTATTAATATCTCGCTTACCAACATAAATAAGCTAAAATCCAATGGTACTATCACCATCTCTCTCTTGAGGACACACCATAATTAAAACGTCATAACCATTTGACATAGTAGAATCAAGTAAGTGCCCACACTTGATACTTTTACTACCACACTTTACATTTATGGAAAATATTGGGAACATGTCTCGATCAATGTGGATACAAATAAGAATATATGTACTTATGAAGCATTTTGTACCTTAGCTCTCACTTTGTCTAATATTATGCCACTTCTTACTCCTTACACTTTTCAAAGCTATATTATGTTCCTTATTTCTATTTTTTTACAAGTTGTTGCCACTAAATTTTAAGTCATTCTTGACCCTCAACCTACCCCTCTACTCTTAGTATGATTGTGGTTACGACACTTATAAAGTATTATTGATACACATAATTCCATTATTACTTTCCCCCTGCTCTCAATATGGTTACTACTCAAAATGATGGATTCTCTAATTATCAGTCTAATATGACACACTAAACACATGTTATGGCCGGACAAGGGTCATCTTACATAGACGAAGAATATAACATTGCATTATGTCACTTCCATGCATTGGGACAAATAAATGGCCCTTGTTTTCAGAATCTATAGAATCGAATTGATTTGAGGCCCTTAGGTTTGATCCTAGAATCGATGATCTCCTTGATGACATATAGGCTCTTTTACTAAAACCATTTCATATACATAATTATTTTCAAAACAATACAAAAACATTCAAATAATCACAAAATATAAAAATATTCAAATATTGAAACAAATACAAAATTAGAACTTGTTCATAATTTGGTTGGTTAGCTTGTTACTTTACTACATATATATTATTTGTCATATTGATTTTATAGATAACATATTTTTATATATACTTTTACACATGTGTTCATGAGGTATATTGAGTTTTATGCAAGACATACACATGTTGAGAGATGATGACATGTGTCAACTTCGTCCCTTCCCACTAACACTAATATTTGGTAGCATCTTATACACTATACAGGTGTTTTTGTTTCATTACAATTATTTACACTCTATCAATATCTTGATTACATATATTGTGTATATGTTATTTTTGAGCTAATAGACTAACACATTTGTCTTGTGCAATGCTCACCTATCTTGTTTTATGTGTTATGTCACTACTTATTTATTATATGTACTTGTTACATTTCTTCTTACTTATGTTGCCTACTTGATTGCTTATTATATACGACACGAGTGTCTTGATTGTCTTTTGGCATCATGGGTGTCCCATGTTTTTGGATCTATGCTCATCTTATATACATTTTCTTCTTTTATGCGGAATGAGTGCCTAGTTTTTCTTGTGACACTGTGGGTGTCCCATGTTTGTGGCTCTATGCATTTATGTGACTATTTTAGATGGTATCTCTTATGTTAGTTGGTTACTATCTCTTTATTGATTTTCTTACTCTAATCTATACACATGTATTATCACTACTCTTTCTTATGTTAATCGGATTGATTATTTCTTTAGATTTGCAATTATTTTTAATCTAACACATTATTATTAACTACTCTCACGTGTGGCATGTTGCATGTTTATTTGTGTACCATGGTTTCCATAATGCACAAACCCATTTTACAAGAGTAGATTCCCAATGGTGGCCACCATTATAGCCTTCTATGTGATCCAACGCCGATGATCAAGCTTATCTAACATGGCTACATATATTTTCTTTTAATCCATGCACTTAAATGCTTTATTACATGTGCCTCAAAAGAGGCATCATTCATCATGATATATTCTACATCTACATGTGTGTGTGTGTGTGTGTGTGTGTGTGTGTGTGTGTATGTATATATAGATATATATATATTACATGATACAAGCACATGTTTTTATAGGGTATAGATCATCACAAATAGGTACAAATAATGGAAAATTACATAAATCCACATTGGTAAAAAACATACACTTAAAGCCAAGACCATAGTACAATCTAGACCCTATTTGACGTTCCCGACTTGGGGAATATTCTTCTAAATTTCTAATAGTTTCGTATTCTTATAGCTATTTATAAACTTTTAGAACATATTCAAACATAGATGACATAATTCAAAGCATTATATAGGGGCATGAGTGCTTCATTCCTTTTCCACTACACTACTCATATATATTATAATAACATGAGTTTGGGGGCATGGGCCTTCTTCTCCTTTGCATTAGTGTAGAAATTACATACTCAAACTCAATTATACAACACATAGTGAGGGCATGGTGGATCCATTCCTTTTTTACTTTATGGTCTATTTATAACAGTGGGCCTAGATCTATCTCAAAAGGTGTGGTATGTGAGGTTTTGGAAGGTATCGAAAGAAGTTAAATTCTTGTTAGTCTTTATTTCCTCTCCTCTTTCACATTTATGAGGAATATATCAAGATTAATAACAATATTGATACATTATAGTTCTCTCTTATTGGGATATCATGTTACCTTTGTCTCTCTCTTCTTCGTTATTGGGTTGCATGCACTCAACATCCTAGTTTCTCCTCCGATACAATTAGGAACTGATCACCCCCAATCCTTCAACATTTCAACAACTTTGAATCTCTAAAGTACAACAAGAATGGAGTTCCTCCCTCTACAAAATGAAAGGTGTATATCTTAAATGTTTTTCATCTCTTTTAATTTACTTTTTGCAAGTCCAATTTTACCAAATTTAGTAACATTTATATACATCCGAGTTAAAGTATAGTTTATATTATAATTATTGAATACACTTTGTGTTGTGGGCTTTCATCATGAAGCATGCCAACACCAACACATCAAAAACAACTATCGAGTGAAGACAAAGTGTGTGTGCACACTTAGGTATGTTTTTCTTTTAAGCATATTTTTGTCACCTACCCAAAAAAGTGGAATTTTTGGAAAAAAAAAAATGAATTTTTGGCTAAGTGACCCTTTACATGGATGTATCTACCTCCGTGGAGTTCAATAAATGTAAAAAAGTTTAGCGGCTTAGTGTATTTTGGGTCATTTTGAGAATTTTGTGGATATTACGGACTTTGGAGGAACATGAGGAACAGTTCCTCCTGTTCCTCTCATTTCTTGATTCCTCGATTTACTCGCAATACACTACGCAGCAATTTCAATTGGCTTTTATAACTCAAAGTGGAACTAGTTCCTATCAAGCCTTTGTTCCCCGCACTTCATTGTTCTTTTGTGACTCCTTTATATTGGACCCTTCACTAAAGATTTTACCGTAGTTCGTGGAACCATAAGAATAATCCTTTCCCAACCCTTTTCCCTACATTATATTGTTTTTGCCACTTTGCATTGATTTTCCTTTGATTAGGTGGGTATTATGGAAAATGTCATAACCGACGGAATTGTTCCACCCAAGCCTTGGTTCCCCGCACTTCTTTGTTCCCGCACTTCCTCTAGCCCATGCAAACCTTAATTTTCTTTTGTCCCATGTGGAGATGAGCTCCCTCGCATGGAACTAGTTCTTATCAAACCTTGGTTCCCCAGATCTCTTGTTCTCCACAACTCCTTTCTCCCATACCATATTGAGTTCCTCGAGTTCCTCGAGTTCCCCAAACCTCCGTCATATCTACTTAGCTAAGGAATTGTTAAAATAGTTCTCGTGAGATTGTCGATGCCCGCATTCCTATTAGTATACCAAATTTCCCCATTTTCAAATCCAACCACCATGAAAATCAAAAATTGATCATTTTCACCCATTCTAAATTGAGTTTTTAAATGTGCACTATCTCCTTTGCTCTCGCCCTAAGAAGAGTTTTTTTCTCACAATTTGGTCAATTATTATCCAATTTCAAAAATTAAAATTTCTTTGGGCTGTTGTGGAAGCGTCATCCTTTTCATACTAAAGGTGAGTGGTTTCATCCTTTCTTGCTATAGTTTGGTAGTTATTTTTGTTCCTTGGCCCTCTCCTTTAAATACCTCTAGAAACCCACAGTTAAGCCTCCATTTTCTCTGAGTTTTCTCATACGCCTCCACAATGAAGTTCCAATACGGAGGATATGAACACATTTCTTCCCTTGAAACCTCTATACCCAATATAGGAGACAATGATGTGAGACATATGAACTTAAATGATTTCTAGGCCCTGTATTTCTGAAGATACCCCCACTGTGATTGCCCAATGTATAAAAAATAGTGGAATTGCCTATGTTGTTGGATTTCACCATTTAGTACAGTGCACTAACACCATCTTATCCTGTGCTTCAAGCTTTGACCCATAAACTAAGGAAATTAAGGATCCACATGGAAAAATAATCGCCAAGTTTGATGCCCATTACATCAATACAGCCTTAGGAATTCCCACCTTTGAGAACTCTAAAACCTTGACCAGACTAAAGCTCAAAATCTCTTTGATCAAAGTCAAGATACCTATAAAACCATGATTGCCAAGTCTTGGCTCAAAGTAAAAAAGAAGGGAGGTTCCAAATTGCCTAAAGTTCTCTATAGAAGTGATTTCAAGGAAGAACTATCAAATATGATCACATTGTTGGAAAGAATGATGGGCATGCCTTCAACTAATGAGTTTCAGTATTGGATGTGTGTGTAAATCAATGTCATTTGTGAAGATAAACAAATATTGAATTGGGGAAATCATTTGTGAAAATATAAGTCAACAATTAGTCAATGTGCATCAAAGAAAAACTTTTCATATACTTCTATCTAATGTACACCATAGCATCTTACATGGTATGGATAGTTTTATCACCACATGAGGATAAGAAAAATTCACCAGTATATGAATTTTACCCTCAACTCACATATAATAACAGTAAGATTCCCCACCTTTGGAGGGTGAATGTGTTGGTCCCATTATTGAGTTTGCATAATGTGCCTTGTTTTTCCATGACCGAATATGCTCACAAACGTTTCATTTTTTGATTTCATGGTCTGCAGTTCGCATTTTCCAACTGAATACCTTCGAAAATGCCCTCATTGTTGTTATTCTGCCCCATTTTTAAACAAATCTCCAGGTTTCCCCTTTGTTGTGCCCTAACTTCTTCATTTTTGGGCTGAGCCGTTATTCCCTTTGTCAAGTTCGTGCAAAAATTAGAATGGATCAAATCGAGTTTTTAGAAGTTGAAAATCTTGATCCCCAGGCCGAAATTGATGATAAAACATGATTAAATCGATTCAAAACCAAGAAGTCCACCTTCCTTGTGAAAGACTTAAATTTTTGGGGCATCTTTGTATTTTTCACGCATTGACGGTCGTACGAGCGTGCTCTACCCGTCAAATTTATCATTGTAAACTCTATGCTGACATGGCAGGCTCTCATTGGCCGGGTGCGGTCGGAAAAAATGTTATAACTTGTCAAATTTTCAATTTTTGGCGAAGGGAAAATTTTGCTCTGCGGCCCCGCATTTGCCTAGTGTGCCTACATGGCATGATTTGATTGGTCAGATGGAGCAGCGGGTGGCGGAGGTCACTTAAAAATTTTGCCTTCATTTTTTGCAAATTTCTCAAGGTCAACTTCCTACCCGAAGGCCCGCAGTGAATGGCATGATGACATGTGTCACAGGAGGGTCAGGCGGGTGGCGAGGGTCACTTAACATTTTCTTCAATTTTTGAAAAATTCTCAAATGTTGAAGTTTTCCCGCAAATCCGCACCCAATGGGAAGGCGACACATGGCAAAGGAAGGATAGGTGGAGAGGTGGGGACTTTGAAAATTGTTGAAGTTTGTGGTTTCAAAATGTCAGGGAACATATTTGCCGAGGGCCCGCACCAGTGGTAAGTGGACACGTGTCCGGGGAGCGAAGGAGATGTGGGGTTGTGTATGTTTTTGGAATTTTGCCTTTGGAGGCAAAATCTCAAAGTCAAATTTCTGAACGAAGGTCCGCAGCGAATAGCAAAATGACACGTATGCAGGTGGGTGAAATGGAGAGGTGGAGGCTTGGAGGAATTTGAAGTTTTTTTAAACTTCAAAGGGTAAAAGGGAAAATTTTTGCAGCAAGGTCCCACCACCAATGAACAACGGACACGTGTCCAACATTTGATGGAAATTCGGAGCGCGGAGGAAAGATGGAAAATGTTCCAACTTTGGCAAAAATTTTCAAAGGAAACAATGAACCCGCAGAAAATATTGGAGGTTTTTCCCTGTGACTAATCCACAGGCGACACGTGGCATTTTTCAAATGTCAAAAGAGAGAGGTCGGGCCCGCATGGAGTTTTGATGCTTGCGGAGGTTTGAAGGAAAATTTGATGAGTCGGCTCCGCATCCAATGGGAGAGCGACACGTGGCAGAGAAACAATGGGTATTCGGGGGCGCGGAGCATTTTGAGAAAAATTTCCTTTTCTCAAAAAAAAAGAAAAAGAAAAGAGAAGTGGCAAAATTCATCAAATTGGCCTGCGGTTTTGGTGGAGGCCCATGTGAGGACACGTGGCGCGTTCAGGGGACATGCGGGGAAAATTTTCAAAATTTTCTCGAGTTCAAAAAGGGTTTAAAATGCGTTTTAAGGTTTGGGGCCCCGCCCAACCATGTTTTGACACGCGTCTCACCCTATCCTTGTGGTAAAAAGGTAATTTTGGCATTTTTGAAGGGGATTTGAATCTGACAAGTGGAGGGTGGAATTTTAAAGTTGATTTTAATCAACGGTTGCTGTGCGTTTTCATTTTTGGGCGCCATGGATGCTCCAAGAAGTGTGGAATCATCATTTTTGCACCAAATCACATGAAATTTTATATGAATCTGCATCCCTTCGGCCTTCTGAACACAATGGCACTATTATTTTGAGCTGATTCGGTGCCCTATAGTGTTTTTCGTGAAATATTTTCCTCAGCCCGTGAAAAACACGTGAAAGGTAAAAATGAAAAGTTGCAGAGTTAAAAATGGTGAGGGAAAAAGGTGAAAAATGATTGAAAATGCATGCTGGCATGGTGGAATGCCAAAACGTGACCACCAGGATGGATAAGGATCGAGTTCATGTAATATTTTAAAATATTTGTGCATCTCTGGCATTTGGCGAGCTGTTTCACAATTTTATATCATTTTTCATCAAATGGATAGGGTTTTGTAACAAATTTGATCCCTTTGGCATATTCTTTGCTTGGGATGCAAGGATCCAAGTTGGCATAGGGTATATCATGTAGTTTGGAAGCATTTTTGTGGTTTTGTTGAGAATTTTGGAGAAAGAGAGAAGAATTTTCACAGGGAAAACTGGAAGAAGTCCATTTCCTTTTGGAGAAACTGCCTGAGAGCCATTTTTTATTCCAGTTTGCATCAAATGTTCATCATGTTGAGTTGGTTTCAGCTATAAAGCCATCAACAAGCTTTGAGATTGTCTAAATAACATTCCCTTGCTGATATATTTGATCAAATTCTTGGATTAACTGGTTTTATCTCTTTTCAAAGCTTGCATACACTTATATTTCAGTATGTTTTCAATTTGTGTTTCATGCTCATGTTGCAATCTTGTGTTTGGGATCTTTATTGGTCATACATGGTTTCATTTCTTGTAGAGGGTTTGAAGGCATCTGCAATCTTCCATTCAGAAGAGCATTCATTTGAGTGGAGATAAACATATTTAAATTCATCTTACCTTCCTTGTAAATTGAGGGTGTTTGTAAACCTTTGGGTGTACCTTAGGTCATGATCTAACAAGGAGTTCTGAATGCTTTATTGATATTTTGCTTCAAGCCTTTGTGGCAGGTTATCAAAGTTTGTATGGAATAGTGCAGATTTGGGCATCCATATGTGCACACATCCTGGTTGAAAGAGCACTTCAAATTCATTGAAATATCTTTGTTGTTTAGGTGTTGTAATTCTTTTGCAAGGTTTCCCAAAGAAGGTGATGACTCCTAACTACTCTTGTCCCAACATCTCTCATCAAAATTTCATTTTAAACTAACTCATCCTACCTACAATACCCCTGCATCTGCATTGTGTGTCCACAAAAGAATTCAATCCTTTCACAAAAATGCACAAAGTTGATCAGGGTTCTATCATGTCTTTAGCAGCTCTAGCTTTGTTTTGAAAACATTTCCATCATTTAGTAGTGACAACTCCTTTGAGTTTGGATAATGGATACTTGATCATGTTTTCACAAGGCCTCTTCCATATCATATGCAAAACACAAGGATATCTTCATCTCCTTTACCATACAAGGGTTGTAATATAGGTTCTCTTACCTTGGTTGATAGGCACAACCTAAAATAGTGAGGGTTAGATCAAAACCCTTATGAAGGTGCTATCCACTCCCTCAATTCTTGAATGCAAACAAGTAGATAGGTGTGATCCCGGCTACAAACGACATACAAAAACATCTATCTATCCTTGAGTGTCTTGTGCAGATTCATGATGTTGTTCAAGTTGTGAAGGAGATTAAATCGAATACCAAAGAATGATTCCTTTACAATGTTCTTGGTTAGGCTAATGGAGGGAAATGTAGCTGAGAGAGTCTCTTTAGAAGAAAGACAGGTTGATCGAATATATGGTAGCCTATTCATCCAATTTAGAAAGTTTTCATACATCAAGACAACTGGATTTCAAGGAATCCTATAAATTACTAATGTATTCAGAATGATAAATTGGTCTTAGTATAACTTTACAGTGCAATTGTATGTATTGCATGAGAATGTGCGTGCAGGACAAGAAGATCATTGGTATTCAGTTTCCTATCTCATTAGGGAACTACACATGTAGATCTTCTTTAGATGCTCAAAACGTTGAAAGAACTATTTCAGAGTTCAAATTCCACACATTTCAAAGAATATCCTCCTTTGATAGTAAGTGTTTCATCTCCAATAATATCATAATGACTTATTATCATGTGCCTACCTTTGAATACTACGTGGGAGAACTTCGTATGTGAGTATGAGGTGAGAAAAAGGAACTTTAGTAGACTATCATTACACCAAATCAAATACATCAATTTGTACCATGCTCCGAGGGCCTCAAGATGATGATTCTAACTTATATTCTATTGAGTACATAACATATATCTAATATACACCCCTAGAAACAATTGATTAGTCTTAGAAAGAGAGGGATGATCCTATCAAGTCAAATATCATGTACTAGTGAGGACAAGACAGTGGTTCAATAGAAAAATGAAGGAATATAGAGAAATGATGAAGACATCTTCCTTTCAAGAAGCCTACACTTCTCATAAGGATGCTCCAACTCAATTGACTCCTTCCTCGCCCTTGGATTCAGGAACCAAGGTATATGTAAAGAAATATAAAACAAAGGAACCTTAGAAAGATGAGAATATACCTAAAAAGAAGTGCAGCAAAAAAAGATACAAGAATCAATAAATGAAGTTGCACCTACTCCCCGAACTAGTACCGTATCCCTATATGTGGGAATGTAATCGAGGAACAAAGAGATGAACCAGAATAAAAGGTTGATGAACAAAATAATGAAGAATAAGAAGAAGGTGAAGGTGACAAAGAAGGTGAAGATGAGGTAGAAATCATAAAGCTAGATGCAGAAAAATCTAATGCCTCAAGGCCTAAGCTAGAAGTTAGAAGACCATATTATTCTTCTGTTGTAGATCATGCTCTTGAAATTTCCAATTCTCAACCTCTTGATCCTCCAAACATCCTTGCTTTGCCACCTCCTCTAGCTCCACCTTCTAGTGACTCATTCACATGGGTTCAACCCATGATTGATAGCAAGAAGAGGAAGGCTTCATCTCAAATTGTTGCTCCTAGATTTGATGCAAAGTGGCTCCCCTACTTGGCATAACTCATCCTCCTAAAAATTCTAAAGAAACTTCTTGATTGGTCTCAAATGACAAAGTACAAAAATTCTAGAAATTGCTACACCTAAAGGGGAAAAATATGAAAAGGAGATATCAATTTCAGACTTGGAGTTGACTAGGATCTCACTTGGATAATCCACCCCAAAGGGAGAAGTACAAAATCTGAAGGAAATTGTTTCAAAAGTAACTGAGAGGGTAGAGAAAGGTAAGAAAACACATGAGCAACTTGAAGAACAGGTGAAAATTCTCTCAAACTTCATCAAATCCTTCCTCTCATCTGATAAGACTCCTTTGGATCCCACTCCTCTCTCTTCACTTCCACCTATTGTTGTCATTGTTGGAATTGATGTCAAAGCTATAGCAGAAATCCACAAGCATGCAACATTTGGCAAAGCTTTTGAGGCCTAGGTTGAAGGAATTTTGGTCTCTGGATTACAATTCATTGATGAATCTTATAGGGTATATGAAAACATCATTGCTTCTCAGGATCAAATCAACTCAAGGATAGATACAATTGATAAAGAACTCAAACTTTGGGTTGACTATATTCAAGATCTTTGTATCATGAGAACCACTGATGAGAAGGTCCTCTTGTCAAAAAAAAATTTATGTTTCCAAGAGAAACTTGTCAAAGAATTGGACCTATAGTGTGGAATGGAGAATCAAGGTGCTAGAAGAAGTTGCAGTTGAACTGAGAACTATGGTACAAAAAGGAGAATCATTCAAGGCGTAGAGATTTGCTGACTTATAGGCTCTTTGTTGACATTTCTACAAAGAAAATCTCCTAAGAAGAATCTAGTTGATTAGGTTAAATCAAGATTCAAATCATTGATCAAGGAGGAACTCTTCAAAGAAGAATCAGTCAACAAGGATAAGATGGAAGAACTCTCTGAGTTGCACAATGTAGTTGTTGAGGCCACAAGGGACTCTTGCAGAATGGAGGTGTTGCAAAAGAAATAGAGTATTCCTTTGGAAGTTGGTTGGTTGTTATGGAAAACACCATAGTCCCTAAGAGTATGGAAATCTCAGCTACTGTGACTAAGTTCGAGTCCAGTGCTCAAGATAAAGGTTCTAGTTGTGCCTATTCCCAATGTTCCTTCTTCTTCCGGTTCATAGTATTGTTCTATCTAATTGTTATGTTTTGAGGTTGGCTTTATTATTTTGAAAATAAAATTGTAAAATAAATCCAACTTATGTAATTAACTAATTAAGTGTTTAACACTTAATTAAGAGACAATTAGTTAGAAAGGTAGTTACATCCTCCCCTCAGCCTATATAAGGCTTCTTTCTCACTTGTAAAGGGGTTGGATATTGGTGCTCTTGAATGTAATATACAAAGTTTTTTATCAATACAGAAGAAGACTTCTCTCTCTCATTTTTGTTCTTTCTATTTCCTTTTCTGCAATTTGTGAATATGATAGTTTGATATATGTGAAATTTGAAACTTTGTGTTCAATCCATGAAGTGAGATGTGATGAACTTTGTGTCTATCTTGCATTTTATGTTATATGGGTTTTCATATATATTAACTCACATGTTCTTAAGTTCTTTTGCATGCATCAAGTAAAATATAAGTATGCATTCTCTTTATTTGAAAGTGTTGCTTCTTCCCTCTCTCTTACAATCGGTGGGTAATCTTGCACAGAAAGGAGGATACTTGTATCCTATAGTAATGATTTAGCCTAAACTTTGTGTCCCTAACTCATTCCTCTTGCCCAAATAAGTTGTTTTCATTCCTCAAACATCATTACCTTATTTTCCTTTCGTATTGAAAATATGGAATCATTCATATGCACCAATATTCTCATTCATTTTTGTTAGATTGTATATTTTTAAATACTTAGATATTCAAATTTTGGTCAAATAAGGGAACCTCCCCATAAAGAGGAGCGATTGTTGTCCCATGAATTGTTGATTGTCTCCAACGACCAATTTTAAATTACACACTTAAAGGGAGGGAATGTGGACACTCAAATTTGGCAACTTATCCTTTGGAAATAATAAGTTTGGCTTTGTTCCTCGCTAAGAAAAATGCTCACATTATAATTCCAATCAGCACATCTCTCTAGCTTGTTCTTAGTTTTCTCAACTCTACACTTCTCTTTGTCTTTCATCCAAGGAATATTAACTAATCAAACCAATATTTCAACCTTGGGCATCATTCCGAACTTTTTATTTTACATCACTATATGCCCGGAAAAATTGTACCATTTAGGGCCATAGTAGAGTATGTTCCAGATAATTTTTATAGTCCTAGACCCCCATCTAATGACTCTCTTTTCAATTTGATTATCTTATATATGTCATTTCATCTTCCTAAGGGAATCCTTAGCATGATATTTCATCTACATAACCCTATATAAATAAGTCAATATCACTTCATAACTCGTTTATCACTTTCATAAGCTCCTCAATACAAAAACACTCAAGACTCTCCTAAATCTTCAAAAATTAGTTGCACATCATTTAGAGAAATCATTAATATAGATCTGAAGCACTCAACTAGGTTAAAAAGCCTAGTTTCTTCCATTTTCAAGTATGCAAAGGTTTTAGAGCCATGTCTTAACAAGAGAAAAGTCACTCCAAGAATTTTCAAAGGTCCTCACTTTGGACAAAATGGTTTATTTTAGTCATTGAAGCACACCACATCACACTACATTGTGTTTGGTACAATTTATACTCTATAGTTATCTAACTATATTTGTGTCAAGAGACATGCGGCACACATAAGGGGTTGTCTTAGAACACATTCACATAAGCACC
This sequence comes from Taxus wallichiana var. yunnanensis, assembly GCA_018340775.1. NCBI lineage: Eukaryota > Viridiplantae > Streptophyta > Pinopsida > Cupressales > Taxaceae > Taxus > Taxus wallichiana. The sequence continues at coordinate 361,816,980 of CM031243.1, read as the reverse complement.
TACACCGTGATAACTATATGAGCTTTGATCCTGCTCAAAGGCATGTAGTGCAACACTTGGATTGGCTCAATAAAGGTTGACCGCCAAAGGTAGTCCAAAATCACACATACATTGATTTTTCCTTTTGTTATCTAATGCTTTAATGAAGAGTATTACATGTATCTAGGGTTTCTACTTGTTGCAAGTCATTTCAAGTTGCGTCGAGGTTGTGCAAGATAGAGTGACATACAATGATGAAAATTTCCATATAAGTGAAGGATACAAAAATTACATAACCCCATTATGAGTAGATACAAGATCATATAGCTAAGGGTATAACCATAGAGAATTAGGGGGAAAACGTACAATCTTGGATAGAGATACTTTCCAGCTTATGATATCATAAACAAATCATCTTCATGTTCACATATGTTTATTCACTCAATTTGCATAGCCATATATCCTTTGTTCTACTTTGTACTATGAAGTCTTCATCTCCTCTTATGTTTTTTGAGGAATCTTTGTAGCATTTATCAATGTTGCAAGTCTTAATGTGTTATTTTGTTTATGCATGGTAAATTTTAAATTAAGTAATTCAGAATAACCCCTCATATAAACACTTACTATCATCCAAAATTCACCCCAGTGGTAATTTTGATAACTTGCACAATTTCTTCAGGCTTGAGCAAGAAGAAATTATGGAAGGACAAAAATTGGATTTGGGGGCCCTTTGGTTTCTCTCTAACTCTCCAGTCCAAGAAAATCCTAAGGAGTTGGTAAAAATTTGAGTAAAAAGTCTACAGAATCCACACGAGAAAAGTCCGCGAAAAACCACGTAAAATTCCACGGAAAAAAGCGAGAAAAATCCACAGAAAAGCCGCAGAATAGAGCCACGTAAAAATTGCGGAAAAACCACGAGAAAAGTCCACGAGAAAAAAGCCAAAGAATAAGTGAGAAATTCAGAAGGCGCAAAGAAAAGGAAAATTGATAAAATCGATAAATTTGTCCCACGTGGTCCACGGAACATTAGGACATGATTTTTCCGAAACCTGATTTTTCTCGAAAATGCTTACATGAAGGAGACTTGCGGATGGAGCGGAGATTATTTTCCGGCACATCCAGGACATAAGGATCCGAAATAGCTGAAATGCCCGCATACAAAGGAAAACAATGCAAATAGCTGCCCGCACTCGGGAAGGCCATAACTTTTGTGTTTCTCAACGAAAACGCATAAAATCAACACCTTTGGAATTGTGTTTTCGAGCCCGATGCACAAAAATCAAGAAATTTAGAATTTGGTGAGGAATAAATGGATATTTCACGTAAAAATTTGGCTAGGTTCGAACAATGATTTTATTTGGTAGCTGAGATGCATTAATGAAGCATGGGCTGACATTTCTCACTACTGCAAGTCATGGGACAATATGGGAGCCTTTTGCAAGAAATAGAACATCATTTCACTTATTTTACTACAACTTGCAAGTGGTTGAAAAGACAAATCTGAGATTGCAATTCTCTCTCTCTTTCTAAAACCTTAAATTGTAATCCTGGGCTCATTTGTTAAGGAGTTGGTCATTTTTTCTCTTGCCCCTATCTCTTTCTTCCCTAGGATTAAATGGGGAGCTTAAGCCTCCTCTCATTTATTTGTAATGGAATTTTCTTTCCCCTTTCCCACTAATGATGTATTGTGTGAACTCATGGAGCAATAAAATCTGCTTTTTGTGATGCATTTTGTCCATCCTTTGCTTATTTTATTGTCTCTTCTTTCCTCTCATCATTGCAGAGTATATTGTGCATATCCCTTATGTCTATTGTAGGTTTTAGGAGCTGTGTTTAATGGGTTGAAGTGGTGTTTTGTGTGAAATTTATCTTTGGTCTATGATGCATCTTGTCCATCCTCTCCATTGCTCACCTCTCTCCATTTCAGGCAGTTGAATTTGTGATCAACAACCCCCTTTTCTTGGTGCTATCACTTCGTAGTGTAGGATTTATTTATTTCATGCTCTCTCTCTCTCCCTGTCTCCTTGGCATTGTTAGATTAGGAGTAGATAGTCACATTTCCTTCCTTAGAAGTAGTTTAGCATTAGGATTAGGAAGAGGAAGTCGGCCTTCTTTGGAGGACCATCTCAAGTTCGCAAGTCCCACACTTGAGAGATGGTCCCATGTTATGCAAATTACACCGAATGCCCCACTCAAATCTAAGGCCATTCAGGGGTGTTGTAATTTCACATCAACAATTTTGGCATGCCCGATGGGACATGTTTGAAGCACCTTACCACTTCATTTCATCAAGTTGATGTGTTCTTGGTGATATTCAGCCTTTGGAGGCACATGCAAAGCACATCTGGAAACTCCATCTGGTCAACAACCCATTCTCTAAGTTGCAGACTTTCTTTCCATCCATTTCCACCCATTCTTCTTTCCACATCTTTCATCTTCGCCATTCATGAAGTTGTGTAGTCATGGCTTCATTCCCATCTTGGAATTCACACTTGCAGCAAATAGTGGTTCATCCACCTCAATTTATTTCTCACTCCTTCGTGATCAACATTATGATCGATTGTAACCATTATGCTTACCCATATGAGCAAGGTGTATATTAGTTTGGTCATCCACCAAACTATGGAGCTTATCAAGAGCAAGGGTGTGCATATGATGATAACAAGTAATATGGAGAATGTTGATCTACTGGAGAAGATTCAAAGAATGGAGGTTGGCATGGTTCAATCAAGGGCTACAACACAAATGAAGGCATTTAAAATTGGTTACAGGGAATCTTGTCCATGGGAAGGCCCTTTTCCAAGACATTACACTGCACACTCAGTGGAGAAGTTTGACTTCATGGTTGAAATGTTGCCTCAACTTACACAGTGGACTGAGGAGATTGAGGCTTATGATTTGGATACAAGACAACCTTGTCAATGGGTAAGTCCACCACCTCATATATTTTCTTTTCCTCTTTCTCAATCAATATCATTTTAGTAGTGTAAAGATTCAAGCCCATTTCCTATTGCCCAGTGTTGATTTCCCTTCTCCATCTTCTAATCTTCCATCTCATCTCAATTATTTTTCCCTTTTCCCTTCCAAGCAGTCATCCCCTCCAAACAAACAAGAAGTTCTATCTCCACCACCACAATTAATTGCAAAATTTGTTGTAACCCAACCCATCCCTCCTATTGTTGTCTCAAGTTCATCTTGGGAGCAAACAATAAGACAACTAGTCAAGGAGAGCAACAAGAAGAAGAGCCAAGAGAAGAAGAAATGATTAGAAGCTTGGTGAGCTTGGCTCTAAGATTTGAAATTGAAAAGATTCCCTTGTTGGTTAAGCCTATGAAGGAGGTCAAAGTTGAAGAGCCAGTGGTGGCTAAGGTTGATTTTGTAGCAGCAGTGGAACGAGAAGATCAACAGTTTGTATGCTTTGAATGTAGTGTCCATGATGGCACTTTGTTTGAAAATATTGATGATCATATTCCAGCTGCACAATCAGTCAAGGAGGAGGAAGAACAACCAGCTCTAAGTCCAGTTAAAGAGGAGCATATGGAGGTGACCAAAACAAATTCAGAGGCACTAAATCATGAGCTGGTTGCACAAGAGATTACAGATCTCTCTCCCATTCAATCTCTCCAAAAATATGATTTTTTGGAAGAGTTTGAACTCACTAGCTTCATGTTTGAAGATGAAGCTTCATATGGTGAAAATAATGAAGATTTTAAGATCATGCGCAAGAGGGAGAGACTGCACAAAACAGGAAAATGAAGAGTTTAATTGTCTATCAGATTTGGAGGAATGTTTTGATGATGAGGAGCCCATAGAAATTACAAATTTCATTGCCCCATCATTCATCCTTCGACCGCAAGAACCTACCACCAGAGAGGAGGACGTGCAAGCACAACATGTAGTTTATAGCATGCCTCTTGAATCAAAGTTGGAAGAGTTCAATCTTCCAAAAGCCACACCGGATGCAGAGGAAAGGGAAGAACAAGAGGATGTCATCATATCTCCCATACCATTCACCAAAAGGGGACATCAATTGTTTGTAGATGTGCAAGAAGAAGAAGATCAAGGTGTAGACAACCTCCTTTTTGGGAAATTCCACAGGGAAGACTCCATTTTTGGAGTTGAATTTAAGAGAAAATGGCACATCCATCGGATTAGACCTTGTCTAATCAGTACTTGGCTTCACTTCAGCCCAAGAGAGGAGCTAACACCACCGGTCATGCTTGTTCCTAAGCATGAGGATGAGTATAGTTTGAAGGGTCACCATCAATACCTCCATAAATCCAATGCCAAGCTAAAGGGTCTGAGGAGGTATTTTCGATTGATGTTGATACTTTGGTTATTTGGGTGGAGGATTGACCTCTTATGGATGTTTTTCACTCATAATAAGAGTCATGTTCAAAGACCAAATCATATACATGGTTGCCCATTTTGGGAAAGGGTGGCTACTTCTCCCTACCAACAAGCAGGATTTGTTTCGAGTTCCCTTTGATTCTAGTTAGCGTAGAGTAGGTAGGTTTTCTTTCAGAAGTAAGAAGTGCTTTTGCACACTTTTCATATCCCACTTGAGGTGTGTATGATTTTCAGGTTTTGTACATAGGGTGTGTTGTGGTATTTTGTTAGAGGTGCACACCCATCGAGGTAGCGTTTGGTGAGATCAACTCAAGTTCTAGTAATGTTTCAAGTGGCTCAAGGACCAGATTTTAGAGATTTAGATCAGAATTGTGTTTATCAGGCTTGACTCCATGCCTAATGGATACTTCAAGGCCACTGATCACTTCACCTAGCTGTGGTAGGTGACCCCCGAGTCACCAAATCACATCAAAATTCACCCCTAGGGTAATTTTGATAGCTTCGCACAATTTCTTCAGTTATGGAGTAAGAAGAAATGATGGAAGGACAAAATTAGATTTTGGGGGCCCCTCTAGTTTCTTTCTAACTCCCCAATCCAATAAAATCCTAAGGAGTTAGTAAAATAATGATCAAAAAGTCTATGGAAGATGTAGAAAAGTTCATGAGAAAAACCGCGAACCCGCAGAAAATTCCGCAAGAAAAGCCATAGAGTAAAATCATATGAAAAAGCCACAAACAAAGCCACGAAAAATCATGGAAAAAGCCACAAAATAAAGCCGCAAGTAGAAAAATCTACTGTAAAAGTTGTGAAAAAGTCCATTGAAAAGTCGCGGAACAAGTGCCGTAAAAATTTGTGGAAGCCGTAGTCAAAGGGAAATCGACAAAATCAGATAAATTTGTCTCACGTGATCCCACAGTGACATGGGACATGAGTTCGCCAAAGACCCGATTTTTGGAAAAGGCCGACATGAAGGAGACTTGTGGGTGGAGGCGTGAGATTTTTGTGCTGGGACATCCAAGACACAAGGACCCGAAATAGCCGAAACACCAAAGATACAATGGAAAATAGTGCAAATACCTGCACTCGTAGAAGGCCATAACGTTTGCGTTTCTCAACGAAAATGCATAAAATTGGTACCGTTGGAATCATTTTTCGATCCCGATGTAAAACAATCAAGAAATATAGAATTTGGTGAGGAATAATATTTTGTAGAAAACGTGGCCAAAGTTCAAAACAATGATTTTATTTGGTAGCTAAGATGCATTAATGAAGCATGGGCTGACATTTCTCACTACTACAAGTCATGGGATAGTATGGGGAGCCTTTTGTAAGCAACATAACATCATTTCACTTCTTTTACTACAACTTGCAAGTGGTTGAAAAGAAAAATTTGGGATTACAATTCTCTCTCTCCTTCTCAATTCTATAAATTGTAATCCTGGGCTCATTTGTAAAGGAGTTGGTCATTTTTCTCTCTTGCCCCTCTCTCTTTCTTCCCTAGGGTTGAATGTGGAGCTTAAGCCTCCTCTCTTTTCTTTGTAATGGCATTTTCTTGCCTCTTTCCCACTAATGATGTATTGTGTGAACTCATGGAGCAATAAAATTTGTTTTGTGATGCATTTTGTCCATCCTTTGCTTATTTTATTGTCTCTCATCATCTTTGGGTATATTGTGCATATCTATGATGTCTATTACAAGTTTTGGGAGTTGTGTTTAATGGGTTTGTTGGCGAGGGAATTTTTCAAGTGGACAAATTTGTGAGTTCCTTGCCAACACTCTACGGGAATCTAAGTCCTCTCGCTTAACCGATGCAATCTGTTGTAGATATGCATGTGTGAGAAAACATGGATTTTTGTGGTGGCCTTTCGGTGGGATCCAATAGAGGAACTCCGACCCTACGAGAAAAGCTAGCAATATCTTGTTAGGGAAGACTTTGTCTGAAAGTGGGAAAGGGAGTGAGAAATGAGATAGGGAAACTAATGTTACAGGTAGGAAATCAGATTCTTGCACACATTAGTTAGAAACTTTAACACATGCATTTATGAGAAGAAAACAACCCTGCAAATGGCAACAAGACGAGATAAGATTGTGAACTCAAAGTTTCTAAAATCTCCTCATCAAAGAGGCTACAAACTCCTTCTTGTATTGATGCTTAAACAAAAGTTGTACATAATGTGGGAATGGAAGAAATTTGAGAATGGAGGAAATTAGAAGAAAAATGGCTATTTCCTTTGCTTTCTCCAGGTACAATGCACTCTCGAGTCTACAAGATCAATCGCCAACCCCTTACAATGGCATGAAGAAGCCATTAAATATCTTGCAAGAAACGGTTACAAATTCTTCTTTGTTAGCAAGAAACGGTTTACAATATTTTCAATCCTTCGTGTCTCATTCAGATTCTTGATACGAAGAAACGCCAATGGCGAGAAAAACTAGACTTTCCATAATGCAGCTGTTACACTCATTTTGTAACTTTGAATTTGAACCATTCATCTTGCCTTTGAAACTTTAAACCAGAGTTGTCCACGTGGGAGAAATTTATTGGAGTGGGCGTGGAGGATGCCTTTTGCATTTTGTGACTTTATAGATATTTGGCATTTTTACATTTTTGGTCTGCTCACCCGCTTTTGATATGGTCTTGACACGTGGCCTCACTTGAGAGTAGAGAGAGTCACATGAGCCACTTTATAAATTTTACCTTTTCCAATGCGGGCTTAAAAACAAAATTGCTCCGCCGGCCCGCCTCCCTCGCTTTGACCTTTTGACACGGGCTTAATATTTGACTTTTCACCCGGTGTGAGGCGTCTCAAAGGTGGTCGGGTAACTTTTTAACTAAGCCCCTTTAATGAAAAAGGCTCAAAACCTCAAAGTTCTCTTTCGACCCGCTTCCTCGCTTTGACTTTCAATATAAGCTCAACATTTGACTTTTTCCTCATAGCATGATCGAAGTTGCATGTCACTTTATGACTTTTAGCCCTTTTATGAAAAGGCTCAAAAATGAAAATTGCTTCATTGGCCCGCTCTCAATTAGATATATCCACGTACCCATGGATAATGGGGCCAAAATTTGACTTGGGGAAGAAAATGCCCATCATTCACGATTGTGGAAAAAATGTAGAAAAAAAAACTCCACCATTTCACGCCCGCTTTTCAAATTTATTTCGCAAACCAAGGGATTGAAAACAATATAAGGTTCGACAATCCATGACCATAGAAAGATTGATAATTTCATTCAAATGAGGACAACAATAAAATTTTACGCGCCCAGATAGGAGAATGGAAAATTTACCAAAGCGTGCAGACCTGGAGAGTTTAAACAACTTCAAGCATGAATTTCTCTATCTTTTCAGACTTTCAAATTTTCTTGAACACTTACGGAAAGTGTGAGCTCGAAATTTTGAATTTTAATTAAAAAATGAGGGGGATTTTGAGGGCGACAACAACTGGCTCTAGCTTGGGGACATGACATGGACTGAGCATAGTGAAGACATGACATGGGAATCCAGAATCTCAATCTCTAGACCTTGTAATTCGTTGACCAATGCCTTATCCATTGGGCCTTGTAGAGTCATATACAACTTCGAGAAAGAAAGATTAGAAGAAGGAAACACACAAGCACACAACGGAAGGAAACACATGACACGCAACAGAAGGGGAAACAAAACCACACAATAGAAAGGGAAACACACCTATGGTACAAGGCGGGGGAACAACCCGCTTTCACTGATGATACAATTTCAAGTATTTCCCGCTCCGAGGCAATTCTAGCGGTGTTCCATCCAAATATGAGAGAAGAAAAGCGTTCTCGCCACAAGCTTCATGAATCTGGAATGGGTGAGCCATAATGAATCAAACTTTCCATGGCTACCTTTTGGTTCTCTTCTCTTGTCCCATAGCAGGATGAAGTCTCCAACTTTGAATTCTCTTGCCTTGGCCTTCTTATCAAAAATCTTCTTTACTTTCAATTGGTGCTCTTTAATGTGATCCACCACTTGGAGTCTATTTTCTTCTAGCTTCTCAAGAAAGAGGATCCTCTTGTCAATGGAATCCTTGTACGACCATCTTCTATTTCCCGTAGCACTGAGAGCTAGCATCTCGATCGTGAGAGGAATTTCTACTTCGACTCCATACAGTAGTTGGAATGGTGACATACCTATTTCCTTCTTGGGAGTGATCCTATCCACCCACAATGCGTCGTACAACCTTTTGTGCCAATTCCTTTGATTCTCGTTTACAAGCTTGCATGGACAATGGTCACAATGTTCTTGTTGCTTGATTCGGCTTATCTGTTTCCTTGTGGATAGTAGTCAGAAGAATGATATAGGGAGATTCTCAGTAGCCATAGAAAAAAATCGGTCAGCTCTCTTGAAGAGAAATAGGTAGCATTATTTGCTACAATCTTTTGTGGCACTCCAAAACAGACTATGATATTCTCCTTGATGAAGTTACATACTATTTCAGTGTTGGCTTGTTTGGCCGGAATGGCTTCCACCCATTTAGTGAAGTATTTTGTTGTTGTGAGTACATAGGTGTGCCCTGCGCTTGAGTGAGGGTTCAAAACACCAATGAAGTCCAACCCCCACTGTTGAAATGGTTCTTTAATAACCACATGCCTAAGTGGTAATGCAATGAGTTGTGGTCTTCCAACAAATTGTTGGCATGCTTTGCATTTAGAAACCCAATCTTGAGTGTCTGTAAAGATGGTGGGCCAATAATACCTTCCTCGAAGGATCTTGTGTGCAGTGACCATTGCTGAAAAATGTCCACCACATGCTTGGTCATGGTATGCTTTAAGCAACTTTTCTTGTTGCTCTTTATCTACGCACTTGAGGAAACAACCATCCAAGCCTCTTTTGTAAAGCACATGATTCCAGATTACAAATTTAGTTTCCTTCAGCTTGAGTGTTCTCCTTTGCTTGTAATCAAGATGGGAGGGCATTCTCCATAAGTCAGGTAATAGGCAATATCAAGCATACCGGTCATTAGTAGTTGTGCAGAAGCTAAAGAGAACCTGTGGGTTGTCTTTTGAACAAGTTAAGCAAGCACAATTTTCTTCATCATGTTAAACTTTGAGTGTTTCATCTTCAGAAATCAACTTGCACAAGCCATTTCCCCTTACAGATTGGAGGGTCGAATCTCTAAGTCATATTCTTGAGTCTTTGCAATCCAATTTCCTCTTTTAGCTCGGGATCCTACTGTGTCAAGATGGACTTGATTGCACTGTCGGGGACCATCACCACCGTATGGGAATTAAGGATGTAAAACCTAAAGTTTTTACAAACGGCTTTGACCACTTTGCATATGCATGCTTCTCCAATTGGTTGTATTTTAGCTCATGCTTTTTCAAAGGACAACTCATGAAAGCAATAGGTGCTTCCACGCCTTCATCATTTTTTTGAACGAGAACGGCAAAGAGTGTATGTTCTGATGCATAACAATACATGATGAATTCTTTGTTAAAATCTGGAGATACAAGATTCAGAGCCTTGGCAATGGATTTCTTGATCTCTTTGAATGTTGCCTTCCCTTCATTGTTCCATTTGAAGTTTTCTTGTGGTTTCATCATGGAAGTGATGTGCTTCATTAGCTCAAGCAAACTCGTGCACAAAATGAAGAAGAAAGTTCACCTTTCTAAAGAATGAATGAAATCCTTTCTTGCTTGTGGCGTGGATGATACTTGAATGGATCTAATCCTCTCATGATCAATGTGTGCTCCATGTTTGTTCACGATGCGCCCAATAAACTCGCTTCTTCGTGACTCCAAAATGTAATTTTTGGATTTAGTGATATGTCATGTTTCCTACACCTTGCAAGTACCTGTTCCAAGTGATAGATATGATCTCCCCTCTTCTTTGAAAATATTGTGAGATCATCAAGATATATGACAATGCAATGCTTCAAATCTTTGAAGGCCAAATCCATTGCCCTTTGGAATGTAGCTCCTACATTGATTAGGCCAAAAGGCATTCTACTATAGGCAAAAGTGCCCCAAGGTGTTGTAAAGGTTGTCTTGGTGCGGTCCTCCTCTACCACTTTGATTTGATTATATCCTGAGAATCCATCAAGTAATGAAAGCATTTCAGATCCAGTGACTTCTTACAGGATATGGTCCATGATAGGAAGAGGATAATTGTCCTTTAGTGATGCCTGGTTTAGGTTGCAAAAATCTACACATATCCTTATTTCACCATTCTTCTTCCGCACTGGCACAATGTTAGCCACCCACATTGAATGGTGGATGGGAAAGATGATCCTTGCATTAAGCATCTTCGTTACCTCCTCCTTGATGGTATCAGAAATATTTGGGTTAGTACGGCCTTTGTTTCTTCCCCTGAAGGGCTTAACACCTTGCTTCAAAGGAATTTAGCAATGCATTTCCTTTGGCTGGAAGGATTTGAGTTCATTATAAGAGTATGCCAAGACATTTGAGTATTTCTAGAGTAATGCAACAAACCTTTCTTTTTTCTTTAGGTGAACAACATTTTCCAATATTTTCCATGTTTGGTTCCTCCGGGTACCAATGTTTTCTTTATTAAAATCAACTGGGCACTTCGAGAAGATTGATTTTCTTTCTCTTGAATGAATCTATCATGTTTTTCAAAGAGGTCTTCTAAAGAGAGTAGGCCTTTGGGAATTTTGTTCCCTTTCAATTTGATTACTCTGTCATCATCAATCCCTTCAATTCCTTATTTCTCTTCTTTGGGGACTACTTCTCGGTGTGTATTTTCACCTCCTTCGAAGAAGAGATTATTGAAATTATCCCTTTGCTCTAAAAAGGCTAGAATTTGGTTATCATCATTGAAGACTTGCCAATGATTTGCATTATCTGGTACACTAGGCCTGAATACCATTTCAATGGTCACTTTGTCTTTACCAAAAGAAGGATGAGGTATCACTAGGGAAGTTGACACTACAAGAGAATCAGCCTTTTCATTATGTTCCCTTGGAATAGCTTCAATGGAAAATGCATCAAAAGATTCAATGCAGTCCCACACTTTGTTTCTGTAATGCCAGAGTCTTGGATTCTTCACCTAATATTTTTGGCGGACCTGCTTTACTACAACCTTCGCATCACCTCGGCATCTCAGTTTCTTGATTCCCATGTCCTTTGTTGCACTCATGCCTAAGAGTAGTGCTTCATACTCTACTCTGAGTGCTATTTGTATTATCAAATTACAGCTTGTAGGAAAATGGGTACAACTCATTGGAAGGAGAGTACAATAGTACACCAGCTCCCAAGCCTACACCGGAATGACTATGCACAAATTCCATTGTCAAATTTGATCTTCCTCTTTCTCCATGAGAAGTGGCAAGTTCTCCTCTTTTTTTGATGTGAGGAAGTAGTTTCCTAGCCCACAATCTTGAAAGAGAATGTTTACTTTCGGACCATCATACTTTTGTACTATGAACTTCATCTCGCCTTTTACTAGGATAGTTTCAGATGACCAATCCATTTTTATCTCTCCACCCAAGTCTCTGCAAAACTCCTACTCAATAGCATACCAAAGGATGTTGGGATGTCCGCTACAAGATGGTTAGGAGCACCTTCTTGTCTAAAAAATTAGCTAGTGCTACATGTGCATCTTTGATTCCTCCTACCAATGGCACTTGTTTGGATTCCATTGAGTAGTAGGTGCCATTTACCCGAGTCAAGGTGAGGCCTAGAGAATTTGCAACTTTGGCTAGCATCACATTGTCTGAGGCTCCGGAATCTATGATACAATTATTTAGTTAGAAGCCTTTAATGAGGAGTGACAAGTAGAAAGGTTCAACCTTGTTGGTTTTGGAGGCACTAAGGGATAACATGTTTTGGGAAGGTGGTGTGGATGGTGTGGGCGTAAGCCTTTAGAATTAGGACTCGAGGATACAGGTTACCACCACGAATCTGTATTAATGAACCCTGTCAAATTGGGGCAGGTGTGTTTGTAGGTATTCTATTTCTGAGAGCTGGACTTTGGTTTTACTTGCATGTTCCACAAAGTCAAATGGGGTTATGGTGAGCGAGGAATAGGTTCCGTAAATGGAGGAAGATTTACATGGTAGAGGCTTTGCTACTTTGGGTGTTGAATTCTCCTTTTCGGGTGTAGTAATTGGCTTGGAAGTGGGTGAGGGTGTAACTTTTGATTGAACCTTAGATGTTTTTGCAAGAACAACCTTTAAAGGAGAATTGATCTTAGCAACTTTTGAGCCGGTAGAAGAATTATATGACTTACTTGGCATAAGAAGCATGATCCCCGACAACTAGTGAGTTTGTTTTTCTTTGGCCGACTCCATAGAAGGTGGTAATGGTGATCCTCCTCTTGATGGTTTTATTTTGTGTGACCTCTCGGGGAGAATCTTCTTTATTCTTCTTATCCTTTACCGCAGCTGTTGAGGATGAAGCACTTTTCTGGATTGTGCACGCAGTGAAAACAACACATGATAAACTTGGATTTTCTTCATCATTCTCATCTTCATCATCAACGTACTCAATTAGGCCATCAGGCATATCAACTTCCTCGACCTCAAGATAGTTTTCATAGTCTTCCATAGTTTCTTCTTTAGTTTCATCAATTTCGCTTCCTCCTCCGACTCTTTGGTGTCGCAGATGGCATTGGATCGATGGTGCTTCAAGAGCAAGTCGAAGAGGACGTGGAGAAATCCTTGGCCTATTCTGAGGGTTTCGTTTCCTCAAGCATTCCACATTGTGATATGAGATAGCTGCTTCTTCAAGGAAACCAAGTCATTTGCCATTTTTTGGAACATCGGATCTGTGGTGACAGAGTTTGAATTTTGACCCTTTTTCTTTCCATTGGGGCCTTTCACTTTTTGGACAAGATTAGATCATCATCGGTTTCTATTACATGGTCTTGAGCTTCCCTTAATGTTCTTGGTTGGGTTCTTCTAAGGAAGAAACCTACTTCTGATGGCAAGGCGTTGATGAAGAATCTCTTCAAATTATTTTCAGGAGGCACCACATCTTCAGGGATTCTTCTTATCACTCTGTTATATCTTGCTACGAAGTCCCTCATTGACTCAGAGGTTTCTTTCTTCATTTGTACCAATTGGACCAGAAGATCCTGAAAATCTTGTGCTTTGAACTTGTGTTTGAATGCACTTCTTATATCCTCCCAACAAGTGATGAACCTCGGTGGTAGCATGTAGAACCATTCGGTAGCTTTCTCTTGAAGTGACTCCACAAAGAGTCAGACTGACACATCTTCATCCTCAACACCCAACACACCACAAGCAGTGATAAATGCTGCTACATGCTCTTCAGGGAGTTGAGAACCATCCCCTCTGAATTTTGGGAATTTTTTTCTCGAGCCTCTCGGTAGCTCATGGAGTGGCCGAGCAAGAGCTAGTGGACCGGTGTTTCCTCACCATGGTACATTGGTCCTACGAGCTTCACGATCACGATCCCCCATTCTATTTTTGTTTCTAGCTTCTAACCTGCTAAGGTTATGGCTTCATTCGCTGCTCTTCCATCTCTGCGTTGACTTGAAGTCTCTCGGATTTCTTCGAGTTGAGCTCTTATTTCTTTGTCGGCTCTCGTCTCTCTTTCTCTAGCTTCTTCTTCGGTCTTCACGTCAGTGAAGTCTACAAGGTTCTCGTTGATGTATGAAAATTCACCATCCAAAGGATTAACAACACTTAGGTTCCCAACGTGACCGGTTGCTTGAAAAGGAAGCCTTTGGATTCCGAGTGGCTCTTGTCTCCTTTGAAGTTCCTCAAAATGGGATCGATTGTCCTCCTTTCGGGTGAATCTTCTATCCGTCACCTTAAAATCTATGCTCTTATTTCATGTGCTGGAATTTTTCTTTTCCTCTCCAATTTTACAAAGTGTGTTCTTCTTCAAGGTCCGAATTCTCGTGGCAATGAAGTAGTGATTGGCACTTTGTCTATTATGCTAGATAGCTTCCCTCAAATCTAAAGCAAAGTCTTCTTAGATATGGAAGAGCAATTCGGGTCTTTCAACAGGAGGGTTTCCTAGAATAACCATGATTTGAATCCATGTGGCTCATATAGCTATTCAAATTCCAAAAAAATCTTTTTTTTTGAATTTTGAACTTTCTCGACCTTGCGAGTCACATTCAAAGTGCGAGATGTTGCTAAATTTGCCCCACGGTGGGCGCTAAAAACTGTTGGCGAGGGAATTTGTCGGGTTGACAAATTTGTGAGTTCCTTGCGAACGCTTTGGGAATCTAAGTCCCTCTTCTTAACCAGAGCAACTGTTGTATATGCATGAGCGAGAAAACTTGGATTTTTCATGGCCTTTCTGGTCGGGGATCCAAACGGGGGCACTCCATCGACCCCCGCAAAGAAAGCTAGCAATCTCTTGTTAGGGAAGACTTTGTCTGAAAGTGGGAAAGGGAGTGAGAAATGAGATAGGGAAACTAATGTTGTAGGTAGGAAATCAGATTCCTGCACACATTAGTTAGAAACTTTAACACATGCATTTATGAGAATAAAACAACCCTGTAAATGGCAACAAGACGAGATAAGATTGCGAACTCAAAGTTTCTAAAATCTCCTCATTAAAGAGGCTACAAACTCCTTATATTTATGCTTAAATGTAAGTTGTACATAATGTGGGAATGGAAGAAATTTGAGAATGGAGGAAATTAGAAGAAAATGGCTATTTCCTTTGCTTTTTCCAGTACAATGCACTCTCGAGTCTACAAGATCAATCGCCAACCCCTTACAATGACGTGAACAAGCCATTAAATATCTTAAGAAACGATTACAAATTCTTCTTTGTTAGCAAGAAACGGTTTACAATCTTTTCAATCCTTCGCATCCGTTCATATTCTTGATTTGTGAAGAAACGCCAATGGCGAAAAACCAGACTTTCCATAATGCAATCGTTACACTCGCTTTCAGTAACTTTGAATTTGAACCGTTCATCTTGCCTTTCAAACTTTAAACCGAGTTGTCCATTTGGGAGAAATTTATCGAGCAGCGTGGAGGATGCCTTTTGCATTTTGTGACTTTATAGAGATTTGGCATTTTTTACACTTTTAGTCCGCTTACCCACTTTTGATATGGTTCTTGACACATGGCCTCACTTGAGTGGAAACAGATTCGTGGGCCACTTTTATAAATGTTACCTTTTTCCCAATGCGGGCTCAAAAACACAAATTGCTCCGCCGGCCCGCCTCCCCGCTTTGACCTTTTGACGCGGGCTTAATATTTGAATTTTTACCAGGCGTGGGGCATGGATTGGGTCACTTTTTAACTTTAAGCCCCTTTAATGAAAAAGGCTCAAAACCTCAAAGTTCTCGCAACAACCTCGCTTCCCGCTTTGACTTTCAATGTGGGCTCAATATTTGAATTTTTCCTCATAGCATGATCGAGTTCGGGTCACTTTATGACTTTTAGCCCTTTTTACAAAAAGGCTCAAAATGCAAATTGCTCCGCCGGCCCACCTCCAATTAGATATGTCCACATACCCATGGATAATGGGGCCAAAATTTGACGGGGAAGAAAACGCTCGTCATTCACGACTGTGGAAAAAATGCAGAGAAGAAGAAAACTCCACCATTTGCGCCCGATTTTCAAATTTCTTTCGCGAACCAAGGGATTGAAAACAATACAAGGTTCGATGATCCATGGCCATAGAAAGATTGACAATTTCATTCAAATGAGAACAACAATAAACTTTCACGCTTGACAGAAAATGAAAAAATTACCAAAATGTGCAAATTTGAGAGTTTAAACAACTTCAAAGCATGAATTTCTCTATCTTTTCATACTTTCAAATTTTCTTGAACACTTCGGAAGGCATGAGCTCGAAATTTTTGAATTTGAATTTAAAACGAGGGGGATTTTGAGAGCGGCAAACAAGGTTGAAGTGGTGTTATGTGTGAAATTTATCTTTGGTCCGGGATGCATCCTCTCTCTCTCTCTCTCTCTCTCTCTCTCTCTCTCTTGGCATTGTTAGATTAGGAGTAGATAGTCACATTTCCTTCCTTAGAAGTAGTTTAGCATTAGGATTAGGAAGAGGAAGCTGACCTTCTTCGGAGGACCATCTCAAGTTCGTAAGTCCCACAACTTGAGAGATGGTCCCATGTTATGCAGATTACACCGATGCCCCACTCAAATCTAAGGCCATTCAGGGGGTGTTGTAATTTCGCATCAACACTTACATTGTATATTACTTATACATGCATATAATTCTAAGTGTGTAAACACCACTAAACAAGGACCAAACTACCAAACGGTTTGATTCGAAACTAGCAATTTTGTCCCCAATCATCCATCAATTTTATATCTTTCTTATTATCGGTATTTTCCTTATGGGTCATCCTTAATGCAATTTTATACCTCCAAAACCATGTATAAGAAATTTTATGTTAGAGTTGTGTTCACATAAGAAGTAGTTTGATTTATTATCTACCTAGTTACAAGTATGTGTTCACACTTAGTAAGCTCATTTATAGGGAGCTACATATTTGTTTTGTTATAATCTAGTTTGTTATTTTATTCAACAAATGTGGTTTCTCATATGGATTTTCTTGAAAAATTATGTGGTTGTTAATTATATTCTCTTTGTAAAATTCTATTTAATAGGCATTCTTGTAGAATGAAAGGTGTGGTGTGAGAAGATTAAAATATTATATTATTGGAGTGTTCTTGCATTTTCTTGTGAGTGGTTTAGGAGATTCATGTAATTAAGGTCAGATCAAGGCATTAATATTGGAAAATTCACCTACCTAGATCCTCATGGTTGTTCCTATATGGTCTTAAATCCAAGTTAACAAGATCCAACATATTTTGACTTGAACAGTTCACAAAAAAGACTTTTTTCGCATTGCTTGAAGGTCAAGCCGAATTAGGGTTCCACCCATGCCGAGTTATATATGAACATATTTAAGGTAGCTCTCCAAGGTAATCGAGGAACTCGCTAAGCTAAATGACTAATCAAGGATCTCACCGAGTTGAGGTAATCTCAATACAGCTCTTCAAGGAGGCCAAGTTAGGCAGTGCAGCTTGCTAAGGCAACTTTGTAATATAAGTAACTCTTCTTCAATACAACACTCATGCAAACAAAATCCAAATGGATTTTTTTGCAAATTTGTACAATTGCGGTGGTTTTTACAAATCTAATGCATCCTTCCCTTAATATAATATTTTTCAATTTTTACAACTTGAGTGCGAGTAAAAACATTCTTTACAACTATATGAACCAATTAAGCAATGGTTGCAAAGGCCTACTTTGATACCATATCAAAGTTATGAAAAAACTATAAAACCACAAGATATCACCTTGTTGTCCACTCAAAATTTCCCGCTCTGATAAGAGTAAAATTTTCAAAATTTTGAGTTGAAGAGTTCTTCTCTGAAGTGCCTAAGTCGTGAAGTTGAAAAAATTGTGTTTTGGGTCTTTTTGTGTGATTTTCGGGCCTGTCGGAACTTTTTGTCCCATCTGTCCCAAGTACAAAAATGCACTCTGTTCCCCGATCGGCCGAAATCCCCGAAGCTGTCCCATTTTCGGGCCCGTCGGAAAATTTTGTCCCAAGTGTCCCAAAACTTATTTTGCGTGTTGTTCCAATTTCGCCGAATCATCCTTCCGCGACTTCGCACTTTCCTTGTCCCAAATGTCCCAAAGTTAAAAAGAAGCTTTCCCATTTTCGCCGATTTGTTCAACCGCGCTCCTTCGGAACTTTTGTCCCAACCGCCCCATTTGAAAAAGTGCGAGCTTTCCTAATTTCGGCCGAGCCGGTCAAGTCGCGTACTTCGGAACTTTTTGTCCCGAATGTCCCAAGTCCAAATGGGCCCGCTGTTCCAATTTCGGCCGAAACACCCGAATCGCGTACTTCGCACATTTTCATCCCATTTGTCCCAAATGCATTTGTGCGTCCTCTCCCTGTTTCGCCCGAACCGGCCGAGCCGCGTGTTTCGCGCATTCGCGTCTCACATGTCCCAAGCGTACCTAGTGTCATTCGCACTTAGTTTTTCCCCGCTCGCTCCAAGTATGATATTTTTCAAATTGGTGGTTGTGTATTCAATGCGCATTAAATTCATTCCGCTCCTCAAACGGCTATATAACCAAGCATACCACCTTCGCATTTTCGCATTGCTTCCTTGCTGTCGTTTGCTCAAACCCTTGCAATCTAGTTCCCTGCGCAAATATCCCTTCCCTTTGCAAATTCCTTCCAGAGTCTAGGTCGCAGCTCCGAATCTATCAATATGAAGATCAAGTTTCAGGGACAGGAGCAAATTTCTCCACTCGAGTCTCTGCGTTAGCAATATCGGAGATAGTGAAGCTCGTCATCTCGACTTCGGCAATTTTTGGTCAAGAATGACAGATGCAAACCCTACGCCAATGGCACAGATGATTAACGATAGCGGTTTAGCTTTCACGGAGGATTCCCTATCTCGCAAGAAGCAAAGTGTCGACATCAGACTTTCATGCGGAGCTCACTTCGACCCCGCTACGAGCGAATTGACAAACGTACACGGGGAGCTCATTGCCAAGCTGGACGCTGCCGCCATTGGAGCTGCTCTGAGGATTCCGGAGATGGACAATGCTATAGTCGTCTCTCGAGATCAAGCACAGGCCATGTTCGACCAAGACAGTGATAAATATAAAGCTCGAGTGGCGAAGTCTTGGTTGAAGAACCCTAAGAAAGGTCCTTCTCGTCTGACCAAAACCCTTTTCCGGGTAGATTTCAATGAAGAACTGTCAGACTTCATAATACTGCTGGCTCGAGTTATGGGTTTGCCCTCCACCAATGAATTTCATTTCTGGATGTGCCCGCTCATCAGCATGGTGTGCGAGGGAACACAAAGTATCAACTGGGCAGAGATCATCAGTATGAATTTGGCTGAGCAGCTATCCAACGTCCAGAAACAAAGAAGTTCTACATGACTTCATATCTGATGTATACCCTAGCAGCATCCAGGCAGTGGTTTGGTTTCTCCTATGTAGATGCACACAAAGATGATCCAGTGTATGCCTACTGCCCGCAGTTCACCCTAGAGACCAGCAATCGGAATTTCAGAAGGGTCAATGATGCTTTCACCATGTACGTGGTCAGATTGCTCGAAGGTGATACTGCAAGAAGGTTTTCAGATGAAGCCATGAACCTGATATCGCAGTATGGAGCCTATTTCATTCAATTCAGGAAATTCTCCTATATCAGCCGGTTTCAAGCATGAGAGCACCCCTCTGCGGCTCCCCATGTTCTGCAACGACAAAATGGCCCTGATTGAAATATGCAGGCAACTAGACAAGTTGCACAGAACTTGCAGAGACAAGAAGATCTCTGGCTTGCACTTTCCCATCTCTCTGGGAAACTATACATGCAAAAAACACTCTGGATGCTCGTAACATAGAAAGAGCCCTGGTCCCTATCATGCTTCATTTCTTCAAGCCTAGAACTGTTTTGACTTCAAGAAGTTCATCAATGTAACCTCAAGATAATATATCATCATAGGTAAGATACGTAAGACTACCGGGCCGATCATGCAGATGATTTTGAAGCTTTAAGAAGGCATTGTATCAGGCAGGTTCTCCCCGCATTGATCCAAGAACTCTCGGCCTGTACTCAAGTTCCCGAAGGTCTCCAAGATGATAATTTCGAGCTATACTCTTATGAGTATGAAAATGTGATTAAGCACACTCTCCTGGAGGACCCGGATTGGAACAGAAAGAGAGAGATGATCTCGGGCCGAGATTCTTGCTCCAGCCTTGATCGTAACTAGGGTCTCGGTTCGCAAGAAGAAGATCCGAGAATTCAAGAGGCACTCGGGAGAATCTAGCCCAGGATGATTCGACACCCATAAAGAGAGACATCGCTGCGCAGTCCGGGAACACCGGTGAAAACCCCTTCGCCTCAACAACTGTGGGACATGTGGAATCTACTCCTTCTCCATCTACCTGTATACAAGAAGAAACTCAAAGAGGTAAAGAAGGAGCTCGCAGAGAATGATCCTCCAAGAAAACAGCACGCTTGTTTATGGGGCCAGAGAACATCATTGTTTCTCGAAGTGAAAGTGAAGAAAGTGAGATGCCAACTCCGCAGTGTTCCCGAAAATCCAGCAGATAAGGAGGTCCAGAGCACCGAACTTCCAGTACTACCGATTCTTCTACCACCATTACCTCCAAAGTTTTCTTCCCACATCTCAACTTGAGTCAACAAATGCATTGCACCTTAAGTGTCATGAGCTCCTCGTCTCTTGGTCCCCTTGCCTCTCCCCGCATTCTTCTTCCTCTTTTGCTTGGGCAACCTCTCGGTGACAAAAGGAAGAGGAAATCCTCCTCTCAAAGCTTGGGACCAAATTTTGATGCTGTAGCAGCCTTGTTGGGCACCACTCCTTCTCGTGCCAAGAAAGCCAGAACTACTTCCAGGATTGTGTCAGATGCTCAAGGTCAGCAATTCCTGGAGATTGCTAAGCCCACAGTAGACAAATCAGAATCAGACTTGCTGACATCTGACTTGGAGCTTTCAAGGATCCCTATGGGAGAGTCTACTCCTGAAGGTGAGATTCATAACCTCCAGGAAACAGTCACAAGGGTTATTGGAAGGGTAGAGAAAGGGCAGCAGACGATTGAGCAGCTAGAAGAACAAGCCCAAGTTCTCACGAGTTTTATCAAGTCACTTTTGTCTAAAGACAAAGTTTTGGACCCTACCCCCTTGACTGCTCTACCGCCTCCTGTAATTCTAAGCCAAGACGAAGTGCAAAGTATTAAAGATATGCACAAGTATTCTGTCTATGGCAGAGCTATCGAAGCCATGGTAGATGACATGCTTGTTGCCGGACTAAACTTCATCGATGAAGCTTTTAAGCTACATGGAAAGGTAGATAATTTGCAACAGAGGCTGTCCTCTACTATTGGGGTAATGGATAAAGAGCTTAAGCTCTGGAGTAGTTGCATCGTAGACCTTCGCCTCATGGGCCAGACAGATGAGAACATCTTACTGGCGAACAAGATTTTCGATGATGCTAAGGACAATCTGTCAAAATCTTGGGTCTACAGCGTGGAGTGGAAAATCAGAGTCCTGGAGGAAGCTGTAGGAGAAATGAAGAATAGCTGGCAGAAGGGAGAAGCTTTCAAGACACTGGCTGCTGCTGCGTTCAAGGATATGCATTGTCATCTTCAGGACGAAAACTCGCTTTCCTTGTCTCGCAAGAAATCAAAGCTCAGTTCAGAGCTTTTGTCAAAGATAATCTTTTCAAGGAAGACTCCATCTCTAAGGACAAGATAAAGGAAATTTGCTCTCTTCAGTCTGCCATTGAAGAAGCAAACAAAGACTATCATACTCACGTCGAGTTTGATAAAGAGATGGAGAAATGTCTGGGATTTTGGACTCAGTCTGCAACCAACACGTCAGTCCCTCGTGGCAGAGATATAGCTGAGTCATTGAAGAAGTTCAGGCAGCGGATTCTGAAGACAGTGGGTCCCTCCCAATAGCCGGCCACCTGTCTCCTTCTCCTTTCTTTCCTCTTCTTTCCTTTCTTTTCGTATTCTTTGTAATTAGTTAAGGTATTGCAATTGGCGGTACTTAACTATTCTTTGGTTAAAAGAAACGGTTACGAAGAGTAACTGACTTGTAATCTATATAATGGCCTTTCCACGCCATTTTCCAGAGGAGGAAGAACTTGGATATTTTGTTGAAAGTGTAAACAGATCTTAAAGAAATCAATACAAAAGGGCTTTCCGTTCTTTGTCTATCTGATTCTTGTTGTCTCTGTGTTTTCCTTTAATATTGTGAAGATCATTTTGTTCCTAACTCGTTTAGTCTCTCTGATTGCATACTGTTCAGTTTTGCAAGTACAGTGATCTTGTACAACCAAGAAGGAACTTTGTGTCCTTGATTAACAAATCTGAAGAAGGTTATTTACGGAACTTTGTGTCTTTAAATTTAATCCCATTCAGCTAATGCAAATGATCTTGTCTTAAATCCTTTGAAGCTTCGCATACACGAAGAATTATTCTGCTATCTATAATTCTGAATGTTGCTATTCTGCTCATCTTCTTATTCCCCTTCCTCAGTCCTGGCGTAACTGATGATCCTTGTGGAAAACACTTTCGTA
Organism: Taxus wallichiana var. yunnanensis; assembly: GCA_018340775.1. Taxonomy (NCBI): domain Eukaryota; kingdom Viridiplantae; phylum Streptophyta; class Pinopsida; order Cupressales; family Taxaceae; genus Taxus; species Taxus wallichiana. The sequence continues at coordinate 361,794,626 of CM031243.1, read as the reverse complement.
ATATCCAAGTTTGACCATAAAATAATGTTCTGTGTATTTGTAAATAAGTTCGTTTCAGAATAAGGGAACCTCTCCCATTAAAGAGGAGGGACTTTTTGTCCCCTGACTGTTGCTCTTCTAAAAAGTCCTATTTGACGACCAACACACTCGCACACGATTGCCACAACAAGGCATTCCATCAAACATACACATAAGACTACATGAACAGAGACTTATACTATGCATATTAATCATGTGTGTATATCCGATGGAATGTTTGTTGTGGTAATGGTACACATGAGAGATCATGTAGTTTTGATAGATTTTTCATAAGTCCGATAGTCTAAATAATTCATTTACTAACCTAGAACTTTCAAGATAACTTATTACAAATATCATCCCTAATGCAATTCAAGCTCTCCTTAATTCCTAAAAATTAGCAAAGCGCTCTAGAGGAGTCCCTACAAAGGTATAAAGAAAACTCAACCAAGTTAAAGAGTCATGCTTCCCAAGATAGAGATCATCCAATCCAAGTCAGGCTAAGCATGACAAGCCATTGTTGCATAATCAAGTGATCAAAATTTCCAAAGTTAGTTGCATTAATATAGATATCACATGCTAGGTGGAGAAATGTGTGCAAACTTGAGGCCTCTTCAAAGTATTGCCAATGTAAGAGGTGTGTGGATTTAACTTCAAACCAACCACTAACCTTTTTGAAAGGTCTTATACCCATGGTTAAGGTTTTCAATCTATTTCACATCATACAAAGAGGTTCACATATGCATGAAACCTATGGTTTCATAAGAAAGCATATTTATGAGGTTTATACTGAGACACAAGAATTTATAGGAGGCTAGGAGCTAGCCATACAAAAGTGCCAAACAAGTACAAAGTGTTTCACCAATAAGAATGTACGTATGAGCAAAATGTTTAAGGTAGAAGGTTGGTACGTGAGGAATACCTGGAGGTCGTGAAGAGGTTGTGCACCATGAAGACCAGTCGATCAAGAGCACTCCTTTTTGTTTGGGAAGGACTACCTAAGAAGAAAAGCAAGACCACAAGATAGAATTAAAAGCATAGGTTGGTGGATTGCCTAGTGGGAGCTAGATCCAGAAGCGGGGTGCTTCCTAGAAGGTTGTCAATCCATGTTTTAAAAAAATTAAATGCTGATAAGAACATGAAATAGAGAGTCCTACTATAGTTGTATAATTTAGGTATCTCACACAAACACAATAATTTAAATCTAATCTAAATAGTGAATACAAGATTAAATCTAAAGTGGGTGGTGGGTTGTTAAGGTCTATAGGTGTAACAGAGGGTATTAGGGAGGTTTGGGTGAAGTTGTGGGAGGTTTGAGAGGTTTTAGGTGAGTGAATGAGCTTCATTGGTTGGGGGAAAATGTTAGACACAGAGACCGATACCAATCAAGGAACCAACGTCATTAGTGAATCGGTTATAGCTTTAATCGGTTGGCTAACCAATCACAATAGGGGAAATTGGGTGCCAAAGGTGAAAAGGGGTTAGTGTGGACTCTCTTTGATTGCACAGAGTGTTAGGAAGGATTAGGCAAGGTGTTGGGATTTAGGTGAAGGCCTAAGGGGTGAGAGAGGTGATTGGAAAGGTAGAGAGGTTCAAGTTGGTAGGGTATCGGGTAGATGGGTGACGGATGGTATTCGGGTGAGAAAGAAGTAGTACAACAAAAAACAATAAGAGATATAAGACCAAAGTTAAGAAACTAACAACCTGGTTAAGATACTTATCTGAAGATCTGGAGATTGGTAGATGGCGGAGGTTGATGGCTATTCATAAGAAACGGGTGTGGATACAGTGTAGAGGGAACGAAGTCTCTAATGTGTGATTCTCTGTGTGAATGATTTGAGGCTATGGAGCAAGAGGTTGGTTGTTAGTGAAGAACTTGAATGCTCTGGTGTTGTGTTTGATCTGAGACTCAATCGAATGTCAGGATCCGAATGAATAATCAAAAGCTAACCAAAGGAAGAACCCGGGGAAAGAGTTGAAAATCCTTATTTAAAGGAATCGATGACGGGTGCCACCAAGGAATAACTGGCATCAATTAGGGATAAATAGTCAAATTTGCTCAAAATAGATTGTTTCTTCCCTTTTTGGCGTGGGTCAAGAATGGAAATGGGTTAGGAGTCTTGGTTCTCGTTTAAACATGTGGGAAATTGATGGGAGAGGTAGTTGGCAATAAATATTAGGTTTAGAAAGAGTCTTAGTTAGTTAGGGGAAGTGATGACTTAGTCTTAGGTGTTAAATGGCCTTGGAATGGGTCCAAGGTGAGGTGGAGAGGTGAGGTGGAGGGGTGAGGTAATAATTAACCTAATATAGGTAATTAGATTAATAAAAATATGTGAGAGGGGTCATGGTAAGGGGTGTGTTAATTGAAAGGGGCTTAGAGGGTTGCGACCCAATTTTGGGTGTCTACATACCGAACCGCCAAATAGTTTTGTACACATCTAACGGTTACATACCTATTAAGTTTGCACTTCTAGAATCCAAAGACAAAGCACTTGCAAATCATTTTCAACCTAAACAATCATAAAACACTACGAGATCAACTTCCTAAGTCTATAATCAACTAACTTCACCCTTTTCTTGTGTTTTCACCTTCTTAGAAATCATTTCCAATATTATATCTTGTAAATTGTTAATAATAGTATATTTTGATTTATGCATTAATGTTTATTAATTAAGCTAAATATATTACCTATTGCTAACCCTTAATCATATGAATAAATAACAACACACTAACCACCAACACTTATTTAGGCGTAATCATTTGATGAACCCGTTTTTGATCAAATCAGCCTTGCTCAAACTCCTAGTTATCCTACGGTTTCCATTTTTGCCTTGCTTTCAAGATTCCTTCTTATTTATCCTTTCGTGGTTTTTATGTTAGTGCTACACTTTCCTTCCTTAAATTCCTTCATTGCACCTCTTGCATGTAAATATATTTTCTATGAAAGCTTCGATACCGAAGGATCCCTGCTAATGCAAACCTCCCAAATGTGGAGTCCGTTATGAAAACTTTGAGATTCACCCCTCCTCCCATAGACAATAATGCAATCGCATACTTTAATGTTTCTTTATTTGCTAATATTATATTCACGGTCTCTCTACGAGTGTTTTCAAGGGGAAGGTTCTCGTGTTGATTCCAATCCTTATACCGAACCCGTCACTAAAGAGGAGAAGCATGAGTTCATATAATTTTAAGCTGCAAAATCCTCAACATATTGATGCACTTCTCTATATAGCTAAGGATGAACAAAAGCACTTACTCAATTAGATATGCATGAATCCACCATTATTTCTTCTTCTCTCGCCACGTCTATTATTGCCTATATCTATGGGGGCATCCCATATTCCCCTTAAACATGTTACAATGCTTATGCCTATGTTTATTACTATTCCTACATACCTTGCAAATAACCATGGGGCTTCCCACTCCTATTCTACTACACATGCCCTTGAGAATCTTGTTCATAGTTTATAAGATCAAGTATTATAATTACAACAAGGCGCCTCTAGGACTTTGAATGTTATGATTCTACTCAATTGCTTCACAATCCACTTGCACATGAAATAACATCTTATCCTTTACCCCTGCGGGTTTCGTTACATAAACTTTCTATCTATGAGGTCAAAAGTGATCTTAAACAACATCTTCACTTTGTTCATGATGCTTTCTTAGACAATGCTTACGATGATCAATTACTTACTAATATTTCTCGAGAAATCTCAAAATACTATGCTCTACAATGGTTTTATGATTTACCTATGCATTACGTACAAGCTTTTACCCCTTTGGTTAATCAATTCCTTACACACTTTTCTATCAACATTGGTGACAAGATTTCATATGCTCAAATGGATAAGATGCAACAAGGCTCCAATGAACCAATCAATGACTATGTTTTGCACTATAAGACTATGCTTACTAAAATGAACAATATACTTGCGAACAATGGCCTTCAAGTTTTATTCATTCAAGTCTCATTTCTCCTTTACAAAATCTATCATGTTTGAAAAATTGTGATTTTCGATGAGCTATGTCACACTTTAAAATAATTAGATGTCAAGATCCTTACTTTGATCAAACTTAAGTATGCATTTAATGATCATAATACTTCTACATCTAAATTTGCAAGAAAATATAATGACAAATCCAAACCTAATGATAACAAGGTTGATGTTAAAGTTATTGTTAATGTCATCTCAACCCTTAAAGCTTCAGTTACAAGATGCTCCATGGAGGAAATTCACACAATTTCCTCCTCCCTCAAGTTATCTTATAAAAGTTATTAGATGATAACCATGTATCTCGCTCTCATGTTTAGGGTGATACAAGCTAGCCTCATGGTAAAAATTTAATTCTAATGCATATTATGACTTTCATATGTATATTGGACTCTGCTAATAAATGCTTCAAGCTTCTTCTTGTCATACTGATATCCCATTGATTCTAATGCAATTTAATTCGACTCTCCTCTCAAGCAATTTAGGCTTATCAATGATAAGCTCAAGATATTCAATGATCCACTTACTAATCCTAAGGGCACTTTAGAAGTGTATTAAACTTATAGGATCATCCTCCTACTACATATGATCATCCACTTGATTCTTTGATTGGTACAATTATTTTTGTTATGCCTCCTAGGCATGTTATTACATTTAATGATACCGATATTATTTCCTTCCATTGATATTTCGATGCGCTTTACATTCAAGATTTTGTTGGTCTAGATACTATCTGTAATGTATTGATTGATAATCGCTCCAAACTCAATATGTGCACATTCAAATTGATTTGCACATCTAGGCTTTACTAAGTAGCGCATGAGCTTTGATACCAAGACCTCCTTTGGTCATCGTTCTCCCTCTTCTTGTGGGATATGTTATTATAACTATATCTTTCACAATTACTACTTCCCTAGGTTCTATGACATGCTTCTAAGATGCCTTTGGTTTTGACAACTTAAGATTATACCTTCTATTATACATCAACATGTTAAATTTATCTAAGAAAATCAAATTGGTACAATTAAGGTAATCCCATATGACTCATTTGTTTTATCTCTTTGGTAGGAAAGCACTTGCTTCTACATACATGCCTAGTTCTCTTACTCATGCTACATTGAGAGAATTCCTCCTCACATGCATTCGCCTAGGCCTCCTATTGTAAATAATGTAACTCCTAAGCATGTCCTACAACACCAACTTAATATACTACACATCCTACTCCTAGTGCACACAATGAAAATATCAAGTATGAGCCTCTCAATCCTACTGCAGTAATTGGATCCTCGCCCTCTTTAATAGTGTCATAAGGTAGCTCTTACTTTTACACAAAAATTATAAAATACAAAAACATTCAAATAATCAAATAAACACAAAAACATTCATATATTATCAAAATACAAAATCATGTTATATGTCTCTTTATTTGTTAGTTCTTCATTTTGTACATGTTGTTTTTCATATGATTTGATAGGTAGCATATTCTATATACTTTTACACTCATGCATTCATGAGGTATATGAACATGATGCAAGACTATACAATGACTTAGATGTTGGATCGCTCCTCTTATCCAATGGTCATCAACATTTTGGGGCATCTCTTATGCTATCAGGTGTTATTGTTTCATTACATAGTGTTATTTCACATTCTCATTATGTTCATTTTCTATATTGTGTTCTATGTTATTTATTCGGACTAGTACAAGTAACGTGTGCTTTGTGTAGCTCTCATAAATTTTGCTCTATATATGCCTTTGGGCTACTATCTACCATTGAATTCACTTGTTTGCTTGTATGTTTGTTCCGTGGAAGGTCTATGGTCTTTGTTATACTTGTGTGTGCAACACTTTGGTGTCCCTTATTTCTGACCTCCATGCTTTTGCTCATTCTCGTGAATGTGATACTTTGTGTCTCTTGTATGTAGCTCTTTGACTTTCTTTATAACTAATGTATGTGACATCACTTGTGTAATTGTTTGTTGTCATGCTTCTATACTTGTATGCTAGTTTAGTTGTGTGTTTGTTTACTTATATGAGTGTTCACCTCTACACTTGTTTGCTAGTATGTTTTTTTGTTATCTCTCCGTGTCATGGTTTCTACCATGCACTTTTACACGAACATGATCTCTATGGTGGCCACCTACAAAAGTCGTCCATGTGAACCCACTTTGACTATCTGCTACATCCGAAATGAACACACGTCACTTCTTTTTGAGTCAAGCGATCTATTTGCACATCTCACTCGCCTCAAAAGAGGGAGCATTCAATAGGGTTATCACATGAAAATCTATGTAATTCAAGCATCAAATAAAATACAAAACCCATTATAGAATAGAACAAAACATGGATACACAAGAAACATGAACAATTGTAAAACAAATGCAAAGTTTGCACAAGTACAAAATCATCAATAGAGAAAAGAGTTGGCAAACGTTGTCCATGATAGACTGTTTCACCTTGGACACTTTTTCATTGACAAATTTAGCATTTGTAGAACATACAGACATGTATAGGTTTATGATACAAATTCCAAGATAGTTGGCACAATCTAGGGTAGAGTTCACTACATTTTAATACAGAATATGGGGAACATGAGTATACCTCATTCCCTTTTTGATTTTGTGCATCCTAGGAACCTTTACACTATAGGGTATGAGGGCATAGGCCTCCTTATTCTATGTTTCATAGCATTGCATACTTGATACACATGGGGCCTCACACGGTAGGGGCATGAGTATACTTCATTCCCTTTTCGACTTTGTATTATTTGACACACTTGGACCTAGATCCGTCTACAATGGTGTGGTATGTGGGAAGAAGTTTTTAGGATGACCAAAAATTCATGTGACACTATTGTTCTCACTCTTTCAAAGAGACTTTAGAGGCGACTAGAAAGCCCTATGACACCCCTCCTTGTTTTAGAAGGTTCTTAGGGTGACTAGAAATCCATGTGACACCCTTATTTTGGTGTTGGGTCAAGTGACGCCCAATTCCCTTAGGGCTCTGAAATTTGCATCAGCAAATTGGTGACTTATCACCCTAATCCTCTAGCGGCCCAACTTGTTTGGCAAGACAAACAAATTTCACTTTGAAGATCATGTCAATACTCAAGTGAGTCAAGAATCTCGAGCAAAGACAAAGTATGATTATATATTAATGAATCTTTACCTCTAAGCATGTAATTTCCTTTCATACTCAAAGGGGTCACAAATGTAGACACCTAAATTTAGCAATTTATTATTTGGCAATAACAACATTGACTTTATTTCTAATTGATTTGTGCACACATTTTAAGCTTAATTGTTTGTCTTTAATCACATACATTACTTGCTCTCCTCAATAGCAATGCTAAGTCACTCACAATATTGCTTGCATCAATCCACAACATTCCATTGCTTCCAAGTGTCTTGCCCAAAAGATTCCAACACCTCACTCCCTATTTGTACAAGACCACCAAAAAGGAACTAAACTACTAAACGGTTTGGTTTGAAATTGGCAATTTCATCCCCAACCACCCAACAATCATTTTCTCAATTTGATATATTTTTATAAGTCGATAATTTTGTCATGGGTTGGCCTCATTACAAAATTATACCTATAAACACCAATAAAAGCAAGTTTAAAGTACTCATGAATTAACTTAGCACTTTCAAGAACACTTACGGCAAATATCATTCTTAAAGCACTCCAAGCTCTTCTAAATTCCTAAAAAGCAACAACACACTCCAAGAACACTTAAACATGTTTAAGAGACACTCAACTAGGTTAAAGAGTCGTGCTTCCCAAGTTAGAGACCATCCAAGCCAAGTCAAGCATGCCAAACTATTGTTGCACCATCAAGTGATCAAATTTCCAGAGCTAGTTGCATCCATATCGATATCACATGCTAGGTGGAGAATTATGTGTGGTTTGAGGCCTCTTCAAAATATTACCAATATAAGTAGTGTATGAATTGCACATCAACCCAACCACTAACCTTTTGTAGGGTCTCCTACCGTGGTTTTGAAGCTATTTTGCATCATAAAGAGGGTTTTACATATGTATGACACTTGCAATATCATAGCAAAACATATTTATGAGGTTCACACATGCACAATAATTTACAAGTTAGGAGCTCGTTATGTGAAAATTCCAAACATGTACGAAATCGCTCAAATGATTTTATACACATCCAACAATTCCATACCTACTCAATTTGCACTTCTAGAATTCAAAGACAAAGCACTTGCAAATTATTTCCAACTTGCACAATCATACAACACTACCATATCAACTTCCCGAGTCTCTATTGATTACATTCACTCTCTTCCTTGTGTTTTCACCTTCTTAATAACCATTTCAATATTCTATATTGCAAATTACTAATAATAATATAATCTAATTTATTTATTTCTAGAGGAAAATATCTTAATGAACC
>CM031243.1:359722580-359785235 GCA_018340775.1 Taxus wallichiana var. yunnanensis | reverse complement strand
AGGTCATAGCCCGCCGATAGGTAAAGCACCAAAGATTCTTAAGGCCAAACGGCATGACACGATAATGTAAGGTTCCCCAAGGAGTTATGAAAGCGCCTTATGTCGATCGCTGGTGCGACTCAAAATTTGATCAGTATCCTGAAAAGCCAACCATGAGAGAAAGCATTTCATGGCTCGCAGTGAGATCAACAAGTTGATCAATACTGGGAGGGGAAAGTCATCCTGTGGCAAGCGAGGTTAAGATCCCGGAAATCCGCGGCATATCCGAAGTCCCCCATCGCTTTAGTGACAGTACGATGTTAGAAATCCATCGAGGATAGTCAATAGGCAAGATGAAGGAAACAGAGAAAGTCATCAAGCTCTTTCTTTGACCAAGAGGGCAATGCGTGGATGCATTTTTCTGGCTTTTGTTTGACTGGCCTGGGAATCGAGGTTTAGGTAATGTTATGGACGGCAATGGTAGGATCAATTCCCGGCATGTCAACAGCAGGACCAAGCGTAAAGCTTGTCATGGGTACAGAAAGGTAGTAAAGGCAGCTTGTTCTCGATGTGTTAAGGGATTGTCCGATCTTCACTATGTGAGGATCCTCCTCCGTGTGGATGTTGATTTCTATAAGAGATTCTGCTAGCATGGTTTGGGTTTCGATGGTAAGGCTCATGCACAATATAAGAATCATCCGCGCCAAGGTAAGTGAGGATGGATTCGCATCCTAACACTCAACAACATTAATCAAAGGCGAATCCTCTTCGATCATGTCCGGATACGTAAGGGGCAAAGAAGATGGGTCCTCATTATCGCGCTGATAAGTGAGAGGACCTGCGAAGATGGCATTTATGAAAAAAAGTTAGGAGGGATAGATTCAGTGGTCTATAGATTCTGGGTGATGATGGCAAAGTGGGTGATGATGGTTTGGTAGGGGTGACGCTGCCTTCTTCCGTATCACAAACGACACGAGGTGTCTCCCGTGTAGGTGTTTCAGAAAACCGAGACCACCGCGATCATTATGTTTGGCAGTGTGATGGGGATGAGCGATGTCGGCTTTTTTTCATAAAGACCAAAACCAAAGCCTTTCCAAGCAAAGCGAGTCAAGAAAGTGAGGGCGAAGCGATGATTTGTCGTATTGGAAATCGGATCTGAAGGGAACCACACCAAGAGGAGGTTCAGGGGTAATGGAAGATGCGCCAACACCCCCATATGTTAGGTCAAAGCGGCAATGGGGTGGTCCATAAGAGATTACTTCCCCACGCGATGGTCGTAGTGTGGATGTGCATGTAATTTTCCGTACTCCTCAAGGGTAGGGAAAGAACTAACGCTATATAGGTGGTACTCCCCAAACAGTAAGGCATCAAAAACATCTACTAAGGGGTCGAAGGTCAGGATGTTAATTATGGGAAGGGAAGTGGTTTTTTTGCGACTTTGGTTTCATCACCAAGGCATAGATGCAAATGAGGTGGATGGTTGAGGTACATTCAAGAGGATGGTCAATTGAATGTATGGGTGTCTCTGATTGGTATAAGCACATCGTTAGGGCTGTATAACATATCGCAGGTTTTAAAGGGGGAGGATCAGCTTTACTGTAGGACTTCCCTCGTACTCAAATTTTATACATCTATGTAATGTTGAGGGAACGCATCCCATGGCCTCGGATCCAAGGATGAACCAAAGAATATATTATATCGGGAACTCTCCCTCAAGGACATAGAAGAGTTCGGGTAAAGTACGTGGGTCCTACCCGAATGTTGAGGATCACGGTGCCTAAGGTAGAGGTAATAAGGCCATTGAATGACCGTAACATGATGGGGCCGGGTACACATGTAGCCAAGGGATATTCATTTGTTGAAAAGCTTTTCAAGAGATGATGTTTAGGTCAGCACCCCGCCAATCATGACACAACATATCCGGATATCCCGGACGTAAGATGAGATGAAAAGGGCCGGGTCAGATCTTCGGTACCAAAGTCGATAATTTCATCTTTCGAGAAACTAACAAACAGGAGTCATTGCATGCGTAACCCAAAGTGGTCGGGCAAGGGGTTTTGGTGAGAGAAGCAACGTGATCGGGTGTTAGAATGGAGGCAACAGCAGGGTTTCATTAGGTAAAACCTCTATCCTCAAGGATCTCAACGAGAGCTTGTCGATGAGATTCAAGTCCGAATGAGATCATACAAAGGTCATTTTTACGTGATCGGTGAAGTCGCTTGATCATGGCTCGATGGGCAGCTCCATTAGAGACGGTAAGCGGGTCCACTAATAAATACTTTAGGTGGTGGTGCAATCGATGTTCGATTTTGAGAAAGAGATGCCGCAGTGTGTTTTCTTTGCTTTCCCATTGTTTTTCTCGCCCTCTAGTAAATGACACTAATCATATTAACTCGTGAGACCCGAGATGAGGAAGATGGTCAGATAACTCATGGTCTTCAAGAGGTGGGGTCAGAATAATGATAGATCTCGTGAGGCGGGGACAAGATGATATAGTAGAGGGGGTCAAGCTAAAGGTCTCGTACGCCTAAAAGCGACAGTGAGCGTGGAATCAACACGTGACTCTTCCGCTGCACTCCGACCTCCCGAGGTCGTGCGAGACACAAAATGGGGGGTAGAATGCGCAGACAAACTAGTCGTAACCTAATGTCTTGGACACGCACTAATGGTATTTCATAATCTAAGGCAAAGAAGGCCCTTCTAACTTGATCGGTGTGATAGATCGATCAGCGAGGATGACCGCTCAAGGCTCCAATCAATATCGAGCTCCGGCGTGATTCGATCTATGGGTCAGGGGATGCGTGGAAAATGACCCGGATGGTTTCGTATTTCTCCCGATAGGGTCATATGGTAAATATGGTCGATTCTATGGACGCATTCTCCTGCCTAGTCCAAAATTCTTAGCTTTAATTAATGTCAGTGTCTAGTAGGGATAATTGTTGAATGATGAGAGGTGGAATCGAGTAGATCGAAATACTAATGTACGAAGGCCGTTGTTTATATCTAGCCGACTTGTGGGTTCGCTGGTCTGTGGATCTCGGGGATCACAACCATAGACTCTTGGTTGCTGCGGTCCCGTTATGGTCATACGAGATCAAGTTCGATCCCTAAGATCCAAGAGTCGTAAGCCTTTTCAAATTTCTACGCTTAGAATCAGCAATTGTGCGATTTTCTCTGTAATACCTCACAAGTGTTCTAAATGACTTGGATTCTTAAGCCGGTATCTATATCTACTAGGGTGTCTCCAGCGTCTGGCTGTGGAACTAAAGGATCGCACCCGAATATTTGTTCTCTTTCAAATCCTTCTACAATCATGCATGGGATGTTTTCTAGGATAACCTGTAGTTTGGCTGATTTGACCAAAACAGATGTGCTTGGTCGCCTTCGATATTTAACCCTCTCAACCGTGACCTGATCTCGGCTGGAAGTCTCATTGTTGTTCGAAGACTTCAGTATCCTAAGGTTTTGGTCAATATCGCTTATCGCCACTACGGTATTGGGTCAGCACAATTGGCTCGAAAATGTATTCCCTGGGCTCCCTAGGTCCCGTGATTGTCATGCAAAAAGCAGTAATGAAACAAACAGTAATAAAGTAAAATCTAAATACACTTCTAACATATATAATTTCTTTTTGTATTTTCTGGCAATTTATAAGAAAGCAGCTATTTAAAATATTTAGAATTGATAACTAAACTAACAACGTAAAACAAACAAAATAGCCGAGTGTAGCTATTTGTCTGTGCAATTTCGTATATCTATTCTAAACAAGGAAATAACTAATCTATCTGCAAGATTCTTCGATCCTACCTCAGAAGTGAGGAATGAATCATAGTTTCTCAGAAACTATCAATCCCCACAACTTCCCTGGCAATATCGAGAATGGAAATAACTTAAATAAAGCGATTAACTACTTTATTTGATAAGTTCTAACTAAAACTTTGAAAGATGGAACCTGGATTTCGCAGAACAAAGGGCGAATCCGACGGCAGTGTGTGTTCTTGTCCCCTCAAGATGATCTCCACGCTCTTGTGCTCACGTGAATCCGTAAAAGCGTGAATGCTTGCATCATCAACAGGAATAAGTATTTGATCAATGGACAGCCTTTCGAATGCATGCATAATAGAGTGCGGATAGGAGAGGGATGGCGCAAGAGTACAGAGCTTGGCCTATACAATTCCTAGCGGGTCTACCGCGAATCATGCAACAAAAGTATCCGTAACCTCGAAACTAGTCTCAGTATGAAGAGCAAACCTGCAACTTCAATGGCTACCTTAGACTATTCTACTCCAAAACAAGAATACTGCTTTGCACAAGTTGGATCTGTGGCTTACCAACAAGAATACAAAGCTAAAACAAACTCAGAATAACTTATGCTACCAATCTTAAGCAAGCTAAAAGACCATAAAGATCAAACATGAAAATTGGAGTTAAAATGGTGGCTCAAATAATGTTTGACTTGCACAAGTTGGATATGTGGCTTACCAGCTGCAACACAATACTAGCCAAAGCACTCAATGAGAAATCTAAGAATTCTAAGCAAAAGAAAACTAAATCTACTGCAACAAGAAATTCAAAACAAACTTTGGAGCAAAATTCAGAGCTAAATTCAGGGGGCCATTTGCATGTGCACAAACCATGCATTTATAGAATCCAAACATGCAGAGATCAAATCCAAACTGAACTCCTAAACATTAAACAAAAGAAAAACACTATTCCAGGGGACCAAAAACATAAATGCGTGCTCAAGTCGGCAAGAAAAGCTGGTAAAGCGTTGATATTTCACGCGGGTCGCGTCAAAAGAACGTTCTGGAAAACGCGCACAGGACCGCCGCCCCGCTCAGTGGCGGGCAGCATGGACCGCCTCCCGATCAGTGGCGGCGGTCACGAGACCCCCGCAGGCGGCGGCTTCATGCCATCAAGGTCAAAAAGGCCAAGGAAAGAGGAAAGAAAGGGAAAAACAAAGGGCACGGGGCAAAGCGAGGCACGCGGATGTTAACGCATACCCGAGGGCTTTTCCGGATCCCGAACACTCATGAGGAGACTCAGTATCATCATCGGGGCATTTATTACACCGCTCCGCAAAGATAAAGACTTACAATTTTGGGTACGTACATATTGCCCCCTCGGAGAAGCGTTTTAGCCATGAAGAGGCATAAAACGGTGGGTCCGAGCATGGCTGTCCCGAAATAGGAAGTGAGAAATTATACCTTACACGCCCGTGTGTTGAAATGACGCCGCTCCAAAATTCCCGCTACCTGCAAAATGAAAAGAGAACTCAAATGCAGATAGATACAATAATTTGAAAAATAAACGTTAAAATAATAGAGAAAGAGGACGTACCGTTTGTGCGAGGATAGAAACTTACCTCCGTCGGCGCTCCGAACCTGTGAAAAAGTTATTTTTAAAACGAAACAGGACGATATATATATGAAAGTGGGCCCATTTTCCTATTCATTTGCGCGAGTCGATTTGATTGATTTTGAGCTCTGGGACCCACGGTGACGGTTTCTTACGCGAGTAGAGTCAAAACATCCGTAGTGAGATAGAGATCATGCCTCCACGAGCGGAACACCGACCTCAGCGATCACAGGTTGGTTTTCTTCCATTTTATGTTTTTCCCTCTTCAAATTTGAAATGGCAAATTCTTTGCAATGGGGGGATTATTTTTGAAATTGTTAGGTTCAAAAGGTCCATCTAGGGGGGGCGCCTACTGGGTAGGCTTTGTTTTTAGTTAAAATGGTTATTTTTCGCATTTTTGGGACTTTTTAGGTTTAAAAACCCGCGCGGGTTTTCGGACCGCGACCGCCGCCCTGGACAGGGCGGCGGTTACACGACCGCCTCCCTGTACAGGGCGGCGGTCACGAGACCGCCGCCTCTTAAGGGCAGCAGCATAAAACCGCCCCGCCAGTGGTGGCGGCGGTTTTGCACAGAATGCAAAAGAACCTTACTTAAAAGCTTTTGCTTGTATTTTTAGCATTTGTACGTGTTTTTATGCTTCTCTTGATGTTGTTTAGATACTAACTTACTCTTCCTTGTGTGTTTTTGGGTGTATGCAGGCAAAAGAGGAGTACATTAGATGGAGCCGGGAGCGAGAGTGTGACTGGCTGCCCGGGGTTTTGGATGCCCTCTCAGCAGATGAGGAGGACACATTGCAGAGGGCCGGTATATTACGTTTGTCGCGTGTGCCCCACGTTGCTCCATCCAGTCAGATTCTTTGTGACCTATTTTCATATTGGGACGCAGATCGGAACACCTTCCGACTGCCAGGGGTCCGTGGTGAGTGGACCATCACTTTGGAGGATGTTTATCGCATCCTGGGGGTCCCGATCATCGGGAGGAGACTCACACTGGAGACAGCTGGGTCCAGAGCACAGATTGCACAGTGGGCAGGTTATATGGGGGATGCAGCTATTTCCACGGGGCCAAAGAAGGGAGTGAGAGTTAGATCCATTCCTTCTTTGCCCATCCCCGTATTTCGACAGGCCATCATGGGGATCCTTGCCTCGAGACTGATCGGGGACAAGGGAGGGGATACATTGTTATACTGCTGGGGCCCCATCATTGCACAGATAGAGGGACATGGCCGGAAATATGCCTGGGGCGCAGACATTTTGGGGACCACCTACCATGACTTATACAGGGTGGTCCGATTGCAGGGACAGTCTTTGAGCCACCCCACTCTAGTCATGAGTTGGGTGTATGAGCGTTTCATTCCGTATGGCAGAGGCGTGGCGGTGGCAGATCCCGGGGCGGTGAGGGCAGCCCGATGGTCAGGTATGTCAGTGCTCAGAGCACCTCACCAGCCAGTAGCCACCCTTACCACGGCAGACATGGAGGCTACACCGTACCAGCTTATGGCCGGTATATGGGGAGAGGAGACTACGACATTGATCTCCTGCTCCACCACAGGGCAGGTTATTGATCGTGTGGGCCGGGTAGAGGTACATCCCTTCAGCAGGGTTCCTCAGCAGTTTGGCCTCCCCTACGCGGCTATGCTTCCTCCAGTAGCACCCGTTTATAGATCAGTCCGAGAGGCTAGAGGGGGGCCTAGAGGCCGTGGTTGGACAGTGATTACCCCTGGCATTCCTATTGCAGCCAGAGGGATAGTTCGGGCCAGAGGGAGAGCTGGTGCGCCTCGGGCACCATTACTTCAGATTGCTGCAGGTCCTGCTCATAGCAGTGACGACCCTATAGATATTGACTCCGATTCTGAGGAGCACACAGAGGGAGGGTCAGAGGAGCAGACAGACGAGAGCGATCCTGAGTGGCATGATACTCAGGACATTTTGCGGGCAGAGAGAGAGGAGGAGAGTGCAGAGAGAGAGACCGTGGCCTCTGAGGAGCCACTCTCCCGAGGTCATGGTGGAGACGATGAGTCCGTTGCGGGGCGCCATGTTGCCCCAACTACAGAGCAGCTCCTCCCCTAAGCAAATGCATCGCAGCAGTGGCCGGCCCCGCGACCCATCTTGGAGGCCTGGCGATCCGAGTAAGTTATCTTCTCCTCCTTTCAATGCTTGTTTTGTTTTAGGATTTGTTTTCGAATGTTAACTCTCCTTATATTTGCATTGTGTATACTTTAATCTTTTGCCTAGTTTCTAATTTGTTTTTCTTTCTTTGCTTTGCAGAGACTGTTGATGAGTGGCGGGATCTAATCCGTAGGGTTTGCGTCGATTCTTTGATGATCCCTATGGATAAGACCCGTACGGAGTTATCCGTGGATGCCGGAGAGCCCTCAGCAGCCGGCAGGCATACTGACGTCTTCGCTCCCGTTTGGCATGTGGCCAAGATGGTGTCAACTCTCCGTACAGAGTTGGCAGGCTATAGGACAGCCGAGCGTCTTATGAGGAGCCGCCTCACGGCGAGACCACGACCGCCCTTGTGGACCCCGAGCCCTCCGTCCATCTCGTGAGCGCCAAATGGCCAGCAGCCGAGTCCTAGGCGAGGGCGCGCACCTTCAGCGGGATCGCGCAGGGGTTGAGAGGCCACTCGGCTCTCTATATTTGTAGTTACATTCTTTTGTGTATTACGGGCTCTTTGAGCGTTTTGACCATGCCTTGCGCATGATGGCATTGTATATAAACTTGATTTATTTATATATATGCGTCGGTTTTGGATCAAAACTTGTCATTTGTATTCTACTTTCTTTATTTCCAACTGTTTTGTGTATACTACGATGTATGTTTTATGTGCTTTCTAGAATGTATGCAATGGAAAACAGATGGTGCAAATGTTTGCTTTCTTTTTGTGTTTCATGATGCTGATACATGATATTGTAGATATATTGTGATCTTAAATCTTAGTTTCTGTGGGCAATTTGGATACCTCATGATTTGTTTTGGCAAAATGATGAAAAATAACCAGTATGATGAACAGATTAACTTGCCCCACTCCTAACTCCACGCAACTAGTAAGATGCGAGGGCTCATCACCAAGAGCCAAGAAGGGCGCAAGTTATGAAATATGGTGAAATGATAGTGATAAAAGACAGGCGAAGCTTTGGTGGAACCAAGTTAAGAACTACAAGCTTACTCTACCTGAATGACTTCATAGTTTTGGGTGCGACTTGCTTTGCGGTTTATCCAGACTTAGACCCGTAGATGGCCACATAGTAGACAAAATCTGGGTTTTTAGGATTTTTAACTCTCTTGGAATTTTGAACATCTGATTTATTCGTTTATTGACTCAAAGTTTGAATTGATTGTTTATGACTTTTTAACATTCACTTTGTTTAGAGGACCCCCTACACTTTGCCCCATGCTACTTGTAAGAAGCATGGGTTTATCACCGTGGGCAAGGCATAGGCGAGTAAGGGCATTTCCATCCTTTCCCAACCCTACGTCACTAGTAAGAGACGCAAGCTCATCACCGAAGGTTGGTGGGGCAAGGAAATGTGTAAAATAAAATTTTCTGTTTCAATCACTTCTTGACTTGTTTATCTGAGTAAACTGTCAATATATGCTTATTTCCAAAGAGATGCGTATATGGGATAGATGTGACACCATGAAGCTTCTAGAACAGACCATAGGCAAGACACCTATCCTAAGAAGAAATCAAAGCGAGAACAAACTTGCAGATCTTGGTATGGTTACCATTAGGACTTCGTCATGTCTGAACTGTTTGATAAAAGATTCTGAAGTGATTTGATAATGTTAAAGATGGAGAGATATGATTAAAGAACTTTATGCCAGAAACATCACGAGTTTGAAATAAATTGCTTTTGAGAATAGATTCCTTGATCATAATTTGTGTAAGAACAAGTGGACAAAATGATCCTAATTTGTATGAAAAATGCAATGTAGATAGTTATATAGGCAAATAGTAATGCTTATGCGTAGAAACGTTTGAGGTGGAGAGAATTGACTGTTTCGCCAAACTCCTCACCTTCTAGCGTACATAAGAGGTATGCACCATTTCCGTAGTCTTTTGTGACTTGGTATGGGCCCAACCATTTGGGCCGGAACTTCCTTCCTTCGCCGGTCTTCTTGTCGATCCGGCTATCTAACCTTAGAACTAGGTCACCTTCGTATATGTCACGTTCATAGACCTTCTTGTTGTATTGCCGGCACATCCGGTCGGCATAGACTCTATGTCGCTGTTCAGCATCTATCCTGGCTTCATCCAGGCTTTCTAATTGAGAAAGACGTGCTTCTCTGTAAGCGTCCTCATCCAGAATCCCTTGTAGCGAAATGCGAAGACTGGGGATTTCAACTTCGAGTGGGAGAACTGCTTCTGACCCAAATACCAGCGAGAAAGGAGTTGCTCCTGTTGGAGTTCTTATTGAAGTTCGATGGGCCCACAAGGCCGGATATAACTTTAAGTGCCAATCCCGCTTGTTTTCTTTCACTGTTTTAAGGAGAATGGCTTTCAGTGTTTTATTTGTTGCTTCAGCCTGCCCATTGGCTTGGGGATAGTACAAGGAGGCCGTATGATGGCTGATTTTAAATCTGTTGCATAGCTCACGAACTTCTTCGTTTTTGAAAGAGGTTCCATTATCTGAGATAATGATTTGTGGGATACCGTACCTGCAAATGATTTGGTTCAAAATGAACTTAGCGATTACAGAACCAGGTACAGTTGTAAGAGGCATGGCTTCTACCCATTTAGTGAAATATTCAGTGGCCGTGATTATAAAATTGTGGCCGTCTGTGGAGGAGGGAGAGAATTTCCCTATCAAGTCCAGGCCCCATGTAGAAAAGGGCCATGGAGTAACGATCGGTTGTAAAGTTTGTGCTGGCATGTGGATCTCATGAGAGAACTCCTGACACTTATGGCACCTGCGTACAAACTCTATTGTGTCATGTTCTAGAGTGGGCCAGAAATAACCCATTCGATGTATTTTTCGAGCAGTGGCATGGCCACCGAAGTGGCCTCCACATATACCGCTATGGGATTCATGGAGAATCCTCTTGGACTCTTCTGTGTCAACGCACCTTAAGAGCATTCCATCGAATGCTTTCCGATAGAGCACCTGCTCTATAATTACGTATTTAGCTACGATAATGCGTAACCTCCTTTTTTGTTGAGGTGTAGCTCCTTCTGGGTACCTATGGTCTATGATATAACTAATGATATCAGCGTACCAAGGGCACTCAGATATAGCAGGTCGGGTTTCGACGTAGTACACGCATTCATCTGGAAAGTCTAAATCCACTAAGTCTCCTCCGTCTAGCGGGTTATCAGCTAACCAATCTGCAATGATTTGTCCTTTAACTGACTTCTGATTTACAAAAGTTAATTCGAACTCTCCCATTAAGGTTATAAAACGTCCAGCTTTTTTGGACAAGGACCCTTGTGTGAGAAAAGTCCGTAAATGGTCCGTCTTTACTATGACCCTTGTCTCTTGATTTAGCATGTAGTGTCTTAGGCGTTTAGTAGCAAAGACTATGGCAAGACATTCTCGTTCCGCTTGTGTATAGCGTGTTTCGTAGTCGAGCAATGTTCGCTAATGAAATAAATTACACGCTCTCTTGTCATCGTCTTCTTGGGCTAGATGCAAGCTAACGAAACATCGGGTCCGTGAGTACAAAATTAAAGGGCGATCTAGCTTAGGCGGCATTAGCGTAGGCGGTGATAACAAGAAACGCTTGACAGCATCAAAAGCTTCATTGCAATCTTCAGTCCAATTAATGCTATAGTCCTTCTTGAGTAAATTGTTGATTGGGTGAATGGCGAAGCTTAGATCCGGGATAAATCTCCGGATTGCACCGAGCTTCCCAAGAAATGATCTGATTCCAGATTCACTCGAGGGTGGGACCATTTCGAGGACAGCCCGAATTTTGGCTGGATCAACATCGATCCCTCGTGATGATATGATGTAACCTAGGAGCTTTCCTCCTGTTACACCAAAGACGCATTTCTCCGGATTTAGCGTAACTCCGTATTCTATTAAACGTGAAAGAATGACGCGGAGTACTTCAGGATGGTCACAACGCTTCTTGGCCTTAGCCAACAAGTCATCTACATAGGATTCCACGATTTTATGAATTAAATCGTGAAATATATAAGTCATAGCCCGCCGGGTATGTAGCACCAGCTGCTTTGAGACCGAATGGCATGACAAAGATAAAGCAATAGGTTCCCCAAGGAGTTATAAACGTGGTTTTAGCTTGATCTTGCTCGGATATTTTGATTTGATTGTATCCCGAGAATCCATCCATGAGAGACAAGAGTTCAAAACCTGCTGTTGCATCAACAATAACGTCTATGGATGGTAATGGGAAGTCATCCTTAGGGCAAGCTTTGTTGATATCTCGAAAATCTATGCAGATGCGTATCTTTCCATTCTTCTTGAGAACGGGAACGATGTTGGATACCCATTGGGAGTAGTCAACTGGCTTGATGAATCCTACTTGAAGGAGTTTCATCACCTCCTCTTTTACCATGAGAGCTACTTTGGGTTTCATGGGTCTTGATTTCTGTTTAATAGGCTTTGCATCTGATCTAGTGACGAGGTTGTGCACCGCAATGTGGGGTGCGACTCCGGTCATCTCTTTGTAATTAAATGCAAATGCCTTCTGATGTTCTCTGAGAACCCGAGTATGTATCTCTACTTCCTCTGGGGTTAATGAAGAACCTAACTTTAAAACTCTTGGTTCATCTTCCGTTCCGATGTTGACATCGATTGTTTCTTCAATTAAAGAGGCATTACCCTCTTCGAACTCTGGTGGTGCCGGAGGTAGATCTATATCATCCCCGTTTTCCACCACGTATATATTAGGTTCTTTTTGCGAGGGAAGATTCGTTACGGGATTTCCGAAGTAGGAAGATGAATGCGGGATCAGGGATAAATCCAGCATGTGATAGGAGAGATGTAATGCTGCAAGGGCATTTAAGTAATCCAAAGTAGCCGCATCATTTCCAACATGGTCTAGGATGGTAGATTCACTTCCGTTTGAAAGAGGATCCTTCATCGTTTTTATTAATGGTTCGTTACGAATGGATACCGTGAAATGAGTATCTTCTAGCTCATTGCTTGGAGTGAAGCGTGATGCCGAAGTTGCTATCGAATCGGCGAGAAGATTCTTCTCTCGTGGAATTGCTTCGATGGATATGAAGTTGAACGCTTTGCTTAAATCTAATACAGCGTTTTTGTAAAGTTGCAAGTGTTCGGCTTTAGTTTCATATACCTCTGAAACTTGGTTTGCAACTAATTGCGAGTCTCCTAAAACTCTGATATTATCGATACCAATTCTTTTGGCTAAGGTAAGGCCAAGGAGGAGGGCTTCGTATTCAGCGCCGTTGTTTGTACATTCAAAGTTTAATTTAAAAGAGAATGGGAGGACCTTCTCTTCGGGCGAGGTAAGAATTATACCTGCCCCCGCTCCATAACGGCATTTAGCTCCATCGAAATGGAGAGTCCAATACTTAGCTGGGAGTATGGATGTAGGTGTATCTGCTGTGTTTGCACACTCTACTTCTACCATACAGAGATCTTCTGCTGGCAAGGAACCAACACCTAAGGAAAATCCTATGCCTACTGAATCGAATGGTAAGAATATTGGTGAATCTTGTTCTATTAATTCAACGATCTTCGCAGTAGTCTCTAATGATACTGTCTCTTTAGTTTTACCTTTTGGAATTGTTTGGACTATGTTGGTAGTTTCAAGATCCGTTGTAGGTATCAACTTTTCCTCTGGCTTTGAGTCGGAGGGTTTGTTAAGTTGGTTTGTTGGCAGTTCGAATTCTGAGTGTACACCTGGTCTCTTCTTTAAATCAGCTAGGTGTACGTCAAATGGCTTTGGATCGCCTTTGGCTACAAATACCTTTCCTAGATGCAGGAATCTTACTTCTTGAAATAGCGTGGAAGGGATTGCTTTCATGCGGTGAATCCATGGTCGGCCGAGGATCATATTATAATTGGTTTCCCGATCTATAATATAAAACTCAGTTAGGATTGTTTTAGGTCCTAAGGTGACCGGTAGTATTATAGTTCCTATCGATGTGGCTTTAAGGCTATCGTAGCCTCTCAAGGTATTTCGTGTAGTAGAACAGTTTGTTTCTCCATATCCCAATTTTTGGAGAAAAGAGAAAGGAACTATGTTAACCGCAGCTCCGTCATCAACCATTGCCCGTTTTACATAGTTATTATAAACTTGTACTTGCAAGTGTAGGGCTGGATCACCTCGGCGTGCGATCTCAGCATCTGTAGGCATTTTACTTATTTCGAATATGAATTCGACATCCCTATCTGCTTGTCCTGGAGGATAAACATCAAAGTCTATATGATTTACTTGTGCTTCTGGTGGTGGAGTGATGCTAATTAAATGGCCCAAACCTAATGCCTCTAAAAGAGCAGCCCTGTGAGCAGGGGAATTCTTTAGTAAATCAAGGAATGAAATATGCGAGAAGGTTTTTGTTAGATCATTAATTAGATCGTAAGCACCCATAGGTTTTGTTACGGTTTGTTGGATGTTATCAGCTTCCGGAAGATGGCTTGGACTTGGTTGAGAGAAATACTCTCGTGTCCTCGTAATTGCTTCAACGGGTAAATCGGAATCTAACTCTACTAATCCAACTACCTTAGGTCGTGGTTGACTTCCTAGTTGTGGCGCAACTAACGGATTTAGCGAGGTTGAGGCCTCGTGATCGTTGTTTCCTGTTATTGCACCTTTGTTTGTTCCAGTTGGTTTCAACCTATCATTATCATGGTTTGGGAGTGGATCATTAAAGATCTTGAGAGGGGCGTTCTGAGGGGAAACTGCCCCTGCGAAGGTAGTTGCCGTTGGTGACGTAGGATCTGCTAAGAACATATCCATAAAAAATTGTTTTTGCTCATTTGGCAAGCGTTGCATGAATTTGTTGTAATCACGACACGTTCTAGTGTCATGCCCTTGAATTTTATGGAAACCACAATAAGAATTGGGATTATAATTCCCGTTTTGTTGGTTTGGTGTGTATTGTGGCCTAAAATTCCGGTCAAACTGTTGCCTATTAGGACCAAAGTTTTGGAATTGTTGTTTTTGGTTTTGACTTTGGTTTTGGTAACCAAATGAGTTTTGGCTTGGTCCTTGCATGGGATTTCGCCGTTGTTGTTGTTGTGGATTGTTAAAATCCACCGTATTGATCGTCGGTAAAATTGTTGTTTCTTTGGTTGTTTGTTTGCGACGGAGTATTAACGACATTTACCCTCTTGGGCTGGTCAGTTACCCCGTCCGTTGTTACCCCACGATTTTTGTTAAGGATTTTGGGTCCTTGATTGACGCTTGTGGTGGTTGTAGTGTTTTGAGAAGAGGTGATTAACCTCCCGTTTGCTCCGTACGTCTTACGGCCGCTATCTATTGCTGCTTGATCAATTCGCAGAGCACTTCAAGACTTCGTCATAAGTCCTCGTGGGAACTTTTGACTTCTTCCTTCACCTCTCTGCTAAGAGAATGAAGGAATAAATCGCATAGTTCCATCTGATCCATGTTTGGAGCGCTTGCCGAGGAATAAAGGACTGTGCGCCACCTTTGGATGAAATGGGCGACAGATTCGTTATGTTCTTGCTTGATGTGCAAGAACTCCCTGATTCCTGTCCTTAGTAGTTTGTTCATGTCGAAGGCTTTGATGAACTCAGACACGAGTTGTTTGAATGAATGTATGGAAGCCTCGGGTATTCTGTAATACCAATCAAGAGCAATGCCCTCCAATGTCTTAGGGAATATTTTAGCAACAACCCCATCCCATGGGAGTAATTCACGAATGGCTGTAGCGTAAGCTTTGATATGCGCATTCGGATCTCCTTCTCCTTTGTATTTAGGCAAATCGGGAAGAGGCCTTGGAAGCATAACGCTTCGTATGGCGAAATCTAAGGGCTCTTTTAAATATTCTGAATAAGTCCCTATTGCATACGTCTCAACCATTGATGGTGCCTGTTGAGGAGGTGGTGGCGGAACGGGTTGTTGATATGGCGTAACGTACGCGTTAGCAGGGGCATAAGGCAATCCTTGTATTTGAGTAAACATGCCGGGGGATGAGTACAAATCCCCTTGTGGTGATTTGGAGTACATGTTTAAGTACGAAGGGGTACTATCCAGGAATGGATTGCTTTGCACTGGACCTAGAGGAACAGTACTGGCGATAGTGGGTCTAGTTGGTACTTGTTGTGAATATTGAGGAGTCATACCCAGTGTGCCTACTCCTGTGAGGAGATCTACTTGGCTAGGATGGTGCGGAGGATTGGAATTCCCTGTTTGTATGATTCTTGAATTTTGACTTGCTTGGGCAAGTTCTAATCCTCTAACCTTTTCCATTAGATTTGAAATGACTTCGTTTGGTGAAGCCATGATATCGTGCCTTGGTGGCGTTTGTTGTATATCCCGGTGTTGTATAGGCATGTGATAGCCTGTCATGAACTGATTGCTATCTTGCCAAGTTTCTCCAAGAATATTTCCTGTAGAGGTATTTTCTTGAAAATGGGTCTCAGGTTGTACTTGTAAACCTCCTATAGGTGGGTACATACCCCGGGAGCGTTGTTCACTCCTAGGATAAGGTATTGATTGTCCATCATCCAAGACCAGGTATGGATCCGATTGTCTACTAATATGTGGTCTGAGTAACACCTGAGGAGATGAAGCAGATTCTCCAGTCAATGTCATATTGTTTGAGCCTGAAGGCTCTGTTTGTGTTTGAGCAATTTGCTCCAACCCCTCTGTTTGAAAGGACGAGTTATATCTAGTCCTTGGTGTTTGTGTTGACAATTGGTTAGTTGAATAGTTGTCGCCCCACATTGAGAGTGAGGGTGATGATTGCCTATTCTGTTGGGCGTAGTATGCCTCAAGACCCAAGAGGGGTCTGCCGTATGCATCGAATCCCGACATATTCGGGGGGTATATGAATACCCGCAGAATAATGGGAAGGAGCGAAGGTGATTTGGAGAAGATGAAACTTCTCAAAGAGAAGGTGAAAGAATTGCTTGTTTCACGTCGGGTTCACCAATTTTGTACGTCGGAAAAGTGACAGGCGAGCGTGAGAATCGACAAGTAACTCTTCTGCGTACCCGACCTCCCGAGGTCGTGCCGAGACAGCCGGTGGGGGTAGAATATGCTGGCAAGCTAGTTAGGCAATCTAATGTCTTCGACACGCACTAATGGTATTTGCGAATCTAAGGCAAAGAAGGCCCTTCTTACTTGGACTGGTGTGATAGATCGATCGGCCGAGGATGATCGCTCAAGGCTCCAATCAATATCGAGCTCCTCGGCGTGATTCGATCTATGGGTCAGGATGCGTGGAAAATGACCCGGATTGTTTCGTATATATCTCCTGATAAGGTCATATGGTGGACAATGAAAATAGTCGACTCTATGGACGATTTTCTAACCTAGTCCAAAATTCTCTAGCTTCGTTGGCTGTTGTATCTAGTAGGGATAGCTGTTGAATAATGATAGGTGGAATCGGAGTAGACTGAAATACTAGTGTGCGTAGGCCAGTGTCTATATCTAACTGACTTGTGGACTCGTTGGGCTGTGGGATCTGCGGATCACAACCATAGACTCTTGGCTGTTGCGGTCCCGTTATGGTCATACGGGAGATCAAGTTCTGATCCCTAGTATCCAGTAGTCGTAAGCCTTTTCAGCTTCTATGTTTAGAATCAGCAATTGTGTGATTTTCTCATAATACCTCACAGGTGTTCTAGCGACTTGGATTCTTAAGCTGGTATCTATATCTACTAGGGTATCTCCAAATCATGGTCATGGAACTAAAGGATCGCACCCAATATTTGTTCTTTTCAAATCCTTCTACATGCGGATGTTTTCTAGATAACCTCGTAGTTTGGCTGATTTGACCAAAACAGATGTGCTTGGTCGTCTTCGATATTTAACCCTCTCAACCGTGACTCGATCTCATTGGAAGTCTCGTTGTTGTTGGAAGACTTGTATCCTAAGGTTTTGGTCAATATCAGCTATCGCCACTACGGTATTGGGTTGGGGCACAATTGGCTCGAAAATGTATTCCCTGGGCTCCCTGGGTCCCGTAATTGTCATACAAAAGCAGTAATGAAACAAACTATGATAAAGTAAAAACTAAGTGTACTTCTAACATATATAATTTCTTTTTGTATTTTCTGGCAATTTATAAGAAAGCAGCTATTTAAAATATTTAGAATTGATAACTAAACTAACAACGTAAAACAAACAAAATAGCCGAGTGTAGCTATTTGTCTGTGCAATTTCGTATATCTATTCTAAACAAGGAAATAACTAATCTATCTGCAAGATTCTCGATCCTACCTCAGAAGTGAGGAATGAATCATAGTTTCTCAGAAACTATCAATCCCCACAACTTCCCTGGCAATATCGAGAATGGAAATGACTGAAATAAAGCGATTAACTATTCTATTTGATAAGTTCTAATTAAAACTTTGAAAGATTGAACCTGGATTTCGCAGAACAGTGGCGAATCCGACGGTGTGTATGTTCTTGTCCCCTCAGTATGATCTCCACGTTCTTTGTGCTCACGTGAATCCAGAAAAGCGTGAAATGCTTGCATCAACAGGAATAAGTATTTGGATCAATGGACAGCCTTCAAAATGCAGACAGAATAGAATGCGGATAGGAGAGGGATAGCACAAGAGTACAGAGCTTGGCCTATGCAATTCCTAGCGGGGTCTACTGCGAATCATGCAACAAAGAGCGTCCAGAACCTGAGACTAGCCTGTATGAAGAGCAAAACCTGCAACTTTAATGGCTACCTAGACCGTTCTACTCCAAAACAATAATGCTGTCTGCACAAGTTGGGTCTGTGGCTTACCAACAGTAACATAAAGCTAAAACAAACCTGCAATAAACTGTTCTACCAATCCTAAGCAAACTAAAACGACCATGGTACTGAAAACATGAAGATTGGATTGAAAATGGTGGCCCAAATGATGTTTGCACTTGCACAAGTTGGATATGTGGCTTACCAGCTGCAATACAAAACTAACCAAGGCACTCAATGGAAAACTAGAAACCTAAGCAAAGGAAAACTAAATCTACTGCAACAAGAAATTTAAAACAAACTTTGGAGCAAAATTCAGAACTAAAATCAGGGGCCATTTGCATGTGCACAAACCATGCATTTATAGGAATCCAAACATGCAAAGATCAAATCCAAACTGAACTCCTAAACATTAAACAAAAGAAAAACACTATTCCAGGGGACCAAAAACATTAATGCAAGCTTAAGTCGGCAAGAAAAGCTGGTGAGTCGTTGATCTTTGCGTGCGTTCCGTCAAAGTACATTACGGAAGCGTGCAGGACCGCCGCCTGCCTGCCGGGCGGCACATTCTGACAGACCGCCGCCTGTGGAGGCGGTCACGAGACCGCCGCCCACACGGGCGGCGGTTTCGTCACTGAAGGCCAAAAAGCCAAGAAAAGAGGAAAAATAGGGAAAACAAAGCACACGGGGCTAAGCGGGATGTTAACGCATATCCGTAAGGCTTTTCTGGATCCCGAACACCTTGCGAAGAGACCTGTATCATCATTGGGGCACTTATTACACCGTTCCGCAGTACAGTACCTTACAATTTTGGGTACGTACGGTACTTCCTGACTCTTTCTCATCTTACCAACTCTTTTTGGTCTCTTTTATCTTTAAGGGATATTTTTACCTAATGGGTTAGAATTCTAGTTTTTAATTATGAAAATCAAACAAGGGAATCATATAAATACATATTTATGTGTTTAAAATTAGGGACAAAGCACTAAGCATTATTATCATCACCTAACTTTTCCTTCCAAAGGCACTAAAGTAATCTAAAGGCATCCATATAACATTAATTCAAGGGACAAGGGTTACATAAACTCTACATACACTATATAGGAAGGGGAAGTTCATTATATTTCATTCACACATTTCACTAAATTTCTACATTCTAGCTACAACCCGCTATCAAGTAAAACTTACATAAGGGCATTCTAGGAATCATTCTTACACACACACACACACACACACACACACACACAAGAAATTGAAGTCCGAGATGTAGTTTAGTGATCAATTGTAAGTTCACTCTTGGGGTGATCATCGGGGTCGATCACGAATCCCCATTAAGCATTTCATTTTTATGTTTGATGCGGTTTGTGGGCATGTGTAGGTGAAATTATTATTTGCAGGTATGATAGTATATCATAGTGAAAATATCGAGATATCAACAAGGAATAACTACGAAACCATTGCAACATAGTAGAAATTACATTCTAAGCTCCTACACTATCACTAGCACCTAGATCTTATCATCAGCGCCCATGTTCCTCTGTCATCCACTGGGTGCCCCTGTCCAATTTTACTCTTAGGTTCCGGGTTTCGAGAGAGACCAATGAAGACTCTTTTTGAGTCTTTTCATTAGTCACACCTTCTCATATCACATCATATACATTTCAAAAAAGATAAGTTCCTCTATCTCTCCTTCTTACTTAGGGTTTTACTTATTATTACTTGGATCTTATTGTATATTATCATTTTGTACATCATTTATCATATTAGTTACTCTGCAATATAGATTTAATTAAAAATTAATTAAATCATTTGGTGAACCCTTCTAATGATCAAACAAGTGGATCCTTTTTCCTTATTCTACCTAATATTCTTTCATGGATCCTAAAATTCTCTAATCTCCTTGCATTACTTACTTCAAATGCGCTCACTTTGCAAAGACATTATTTGAAAATCCTAGACACTATGTATCTCCCTCACAATATTCCACTTGCACAAGTGGGTGCCATTTTAATCATCTATTTAACGAATCTGTTGGTCCTAATCCTCCAACCAATATAGTTATCTTAGAGTCAACTCAAGCTTTACCCAATGCTTTTAAGATAAATTTCAAGCTATGGAAACCACAATTACATCTCTTAAAGTTGAAATCCAACATCTCAAGGAAGCTTCTCAGGCTTGTGCTAGTTATTATTATACATCTTATCCTAATCCAATGTCCTCTACATGTTCTCATATCAGCGAACCCAAATCTTATCGTTACCAACACCTCTCGGTTTGACCTCAATAATAAGCAATGTGATATTACTTTTTAGATATTGAAACACCAATTGATTAATTTTCCAAATACTCATTGTTATCCTCCTTATAATTTTTCTAAATACCAAGGTTTCCCATTTTACAACTATCATCGACTAAATAGAAATGATGAAAAATATTTCTATGCCTTAAAATGATGAATTAAACAACTTAAAATTAAGCTATTTATTTAATTTTCTTTAAAAAAATTCTACTACATATCCAATTTCTGAATTCCAATGGGCACCCAAATATTATCCTTCTATGTCTAATGAGCATCATGCCATAACTTATAATGTTCCTTCTTTGGTAAGTCAAGAGCCACCTATTCAACCCATTCAAACTAAGCAACCTCCTCTCAAAATCTATCCTCCATCTCCTCCTCCTATCAAGCAACTGTTATCCAATTTCACTCCTCAAGGTAATTTTGGATAACTTGCACAAATTCTTCAGTCCTGAGCTAGTAGAATTGATTCAAGGCCAAAAATCATGTTTTTGGGGTCCCTTTGGCTTCTCTCTAACTTCCCCATCCAGGAAAAAACCCAAGAAGTTAGAGAAAATTGGAAAAAATCTAAAAATGGGCTCATTTTGGTGTTTTGCGGAAAAATCAGACATTTTTGTCCCAGGGTCTACGGGATAGTTGGGATGTAGGTATGTGCGGGATGTAAAAATATAATTTTACTACAATTTAGTGCATTGTGGGTGGCACAGAAATGTGTTTGGGACAGTCGGGACAAAAGTATAGGCGAGAGGTGCAAAGGTGAAAAAGCCGCAAAAGGAACCATACGTTACAGAGAATGTGGGCCCTTATGACCGGTAAATAGTGGACATGTAGGGACAAGGAATCCAAATTAGGTGATGCGAAAGAATGTGTCAAGGAAAACTAGGACACACGGAGCTGATTTTGCAAAAATAGCCGTAATGAAGAGTAAAAGTCAATGTTTGACCTCCCAAACTTCAAATAGCCGTAACTTTTGACTCCAAGCTCTCATTTTCATAAAATTGGACATTCTGGAACAAGCACGACGTCCTGTACATATAAAAACTAGATTTATTAATTTTTATGAGGGTAAATATATTAAAATAAAAGAAACATATTCAGCTCTAGTCAATTAATGCTCATTCCCGTCAAATGACAGAAAATGCCTGGCAGACCCAAAATAGTTGCTCACACTCAGAAGGCCATAAATTTTGTATTTCTCAACGAAATCACATGAAATTGGTACTGTTGGAATCATGGCTCCAATTCCAATGTAAATAAGTTAAGAAATTTCAAATTCAATGAGGGATAGATTGATATTTTCTGAAAATGCGGCCAAGTTCAGAATAGTGTTTTATTTGGTAGTTGGACGCCTTCAATGAAGCATGGGCTGCCATATTTCACTGCTGCAAGTCATGGGACAATATGGGAGCCTTTAGCAAGCAAACAAACATCATTTAACTCCATTTAATACATCTTACAAGTGGTTTAATGACAAATTTCGGGATTTCCATATTCCCTCTCTCTCTCTCTTTATTATTTATTTATAAATTGGAGTGTTGTGTTCATTGTAATGGGAAGTAGGTTTGTTGTAGGAAATCTCTGTCAAAATTTCTTTGTGAAGCCAATGTGCTACAAACCCTTGTAGTTTACTTCTTGCATGGTGATCCAGTGCTTATCTTGTAATAGATTGAACTATGTATATCATGAAGGAATAAAATACAAGTTTTGGATGCATCTTCCCTAGGCTGTGTTTGTTTGCACTCTTCTTTCCCTTTCAACCTTAATTACAAGAATATTGTGTCTAATTTTATACTCTTGCAAGGACTCATTACTATTGTGCATGTATGAAATATTGTTGTTAATGCATTTGCTAGATTGTGGAGAACTGATTATCACCCCTTCTAGTATGTATTTTACTTATATTTTTCACACATTGGAAGACTACTCTCACACCCCTCCTTTTCTGGTATATCACCGCTTTAGTGTAGGTTTTCATTTTGTTGAATTCTCTCTCCTTGGTCCCTTAGAAAGTTAGATTAGGAAAGATAGTTTTCCCGCATTAGAGTAGATTGTGGTAGGTACTTTAGGAGTAAGAACTAGCTTTCTCTAGAGGTCTATCTCAAGTAGCAAGTCCCACAACTTGGAGATAGTACCCATGTTATCCAATCACACTTTGTCGGCTCAAGTATATGCACTTGTGTAAACATAAGGGTGTTGTGATTCGGTGATAACAACAACCAAATCTAAAATCCATCCTCCATCTCCTCCTCCCATCAAGAAACCACCCTAAAATTTTTTCATCCATCCCATCCTCCTATTAAGTCTTCTATAGAATTACCAATTCCAAATAAGAAACCACTCACTATACAAGTCAAACAAACACTAGATGACCTCTTTAGACTTTATCCTTTCAACAAAAATACAACATTAGTTCTACTCTTGCTTCTACCTACCATTGAGAGGACAATATGATATCTTATCATACACTTCAAGCCCCATCACCCTTAGAAGGTATTTCTTTCAAAGTCACATAGATCTCCATCATTAGCACACTTGGGGCTATCATGCTTTCTTTCCCCACACTTTTTCCATTCCTACTAGTTATCTCTAACATCTATTACTACACTCCATGCTCACGATCATCACTAGGCTTCATATGCTCTCTCACAACCTTTAATACGACATTGTATCACCATTACCCTATGAGCACTATTGTTCCATGGTTCTAGTAAAATGTAAAGGGTTTAATTCTGAAACGATCCTCACATCATCTACCATTCAAGATCTATACTTCACAATATAACTTAGTTGCATATACTCTCACACAACACATTACCTGATGAGACACTCTTGTTCATGGTTCATTATTTGTTGTTGATGGTTACTATAAACAAACCTCATCTCATACACATTCTTTGGGGGTGACACGGTGACTCTACCATCATAACATTTTTCATATCATTCCTTCACACTCATACATTACATATTCATATCTTGGTTCCATCTACTCTTGCTAGCTTATCCTATCTACATGTTAGAATTTGTTTTCCATGATAGATGGATTCTTAGTATGTAATTATAATTCTATGTATATAAACATGCACATTCACTTGGTATTTTTAGGTGAATGAATATCTCACAAGGATCCTTACATTATGCATAATCCTCAAGCACTACATCCTTTTCCAGTCTCACCGATTCTCCCGAGGGCATCTACCTTTACTACTCTCACACACTATAGGTGTTATTTCTCCATCATCTAGTAATAATTATTTCTAGCACATTACTTTCCATTGAAACATACATGATTGACATATTTTTAATCTTTCTAACATGGTAATAGGTGCTTCACATGTACAAATTACCTTGCAAGACTATTAACAACCATGGTTATTTGAAACATTTTTCTTGATCTTGTTTTCTATCATATGATGATGTTTGTAGATTATTTCCTATGTCATGTATGATCATTATATGATTCTAGACACTTCAAAACTAATTACCTTGTGACATTGTGAGCAATGTACAATGATTGAAACCCATTTTTCACTTTGTCTATCTTGTCTTCTTACTTTCTTGTTACATTATTCTCTATTACATGCTAGTTACATTTACAACTAACCCATGTTACTAGCCTACTTTTCTTCATGTTCCTTGGTTTCTACCATACACATAACCTACCCCTACTGATATAAGCTTCAAATTAGTATTGGGTCCTCTCTTTTAGGCCACACTCTCTTATAGTTTTTGCATGCACCACAAATGATGGGGGGTATACATTGGGTGAAAAAATCACCCTACGGTAACTTAGATCTACATCATAGATCGTATACTATAAAAACATCACATAAATACAGTCATAGAATGGCCCAGAATATGACTTGGGTCAAAAACACAATACAAAAACTAGCTCCCAAACTTAGAAACTTGCGTTTAGGAACTCCTAACATCTCTTGGGCACTATTTTCTTGGGGACATATACATTTATCTCCTCTTAGATCAAAATAATTCACAACAATATTTAGAGCAATTCTACAGTTAAAAGAACAGTCCTTCCATTCCAAAATGCATTCTATCTCTTTACATCGATATAATCAGAATAATTTAGAACTAATTTGAATTAATTAGGGAAAAAAGAAAAACAAGAACAAATCAGAATGCACCATCTGTGGTGGTTCTTATTGGGCACATTCATGGAAGGAAGTAAAACTATACCTCTCTCCCCAACACTTTCTCTTTGGCATGAGATCTTAAAATAAAATTGCTCTTCACAACATTTTAGGACACATTTATATCTTTTACACTCTTTTACATCAAGTGCACACTTTCTTTTATTACTACCTTTAATCACTTTTACATAATTTTTGTATACTTTTCTTAGATTTATCATATACAAGACATTGACTACTCTTTTTCTCTTATTTTACAGGTCCATCCTTAATACACAACAATAATCAACCTAAAAAATAAAACACAACATAAAAACATGTCCAAGGAATGTATACACATCACCTCTAGGGTCACGTTCCTTTCCTAGTCTCCACGATTCACTTTACAATCATTTCATGCTTCACTTGTCACTCAAAGATGCTATTCACCACACACTATACAAGATCATAAGGCACACATCTCTTATCTACATTATGCTATCAATTATTCACTCAATAACATAAAGAGGGGGAAATTTAGACACAAAATCATGCACTTGGGTACATTTCTAGATCTTAAAAGCATGTTATCATTTATATTATTCCTTAGCAAGAAAAATAGTGGATGACAACTATCTTTGTCCTTGTTTCATCGTCTCTTATTTTCTATTTGGTATTACATGCCCTACATCCCAGTCAAAAATTTATTTGTTTATATTTCATGGCTTGAGACATTAACATCAAACCAGGACAACAACACCCAAATGCTCATGTCCCTCTTAGATGGTCTGAACTTTTCTCACCTTACTCTTTTTGGGTATCTTTTATCTTTTGGGCATCCTTATCACTTATGGGTTGGCTTTCCAGTTATCAATTATAAAATTTAAATAAGGGAGTAATATAAATACATAGTTATGTGTTTAAAATTAGGGACCAAGCACTAAGAATTACTATCATAACCTATTATTTGGGTAAGTGCACCAACTTGGGGGGCCAAATGGGGTCTTAAGTGGATACTTTTTGGAAAAAAAAAACATCAACTTGTACAAGTTGTTTGAAATAGTTACACTCAAAATTATAATATGTTGTATAAACATGAATCATATCATTTTGATTCTAGTTTCTAAGCTATTAAATTTTGTTGAAAATGGATAAGTTTAGGTGGGTCACATAACTAAAATACCAACAAGTGCTCCTAGTTTTCTTAAAAAACATAACATAGTGACTCTCATGCCCCCCAACATCTTTTGAGAACCATTTCGTAGTTTTGAAAACCTTTAGTAGAAAGATCTTGTGCTAGAAGTTGTTTTAGATTTTTTTAGCAAGTATTTATTTTTTATGATTTTTCTAGTACAAAAATTTTATGTTTTGAAAAAAATGTAGCTCTAACCCTGCCCCCATAACTACTTAAAAAAATATGAAAAATTAGATTTTGTTTTCTAATATGTATATAATTATGCCTAGTTGTGTTAGTACATTTGTTTTCAATTTCGATGACCTAAAAAAATGATACACGATGAAAGATAGACATATTTAAACTTCTAAAAATAGCTATAAATATCCATAGTTATAAAATAAATAATATGGAAACCTTATATTAGTCAAAATTGAAAATTTATATTTTTAGAATGAAGAAACTCTGCTCTACGTCGTGGTATATTTTTTTTAAATGAATCGATTGTTTTATGTTGATTTACCATGGAGGAAGTGGCATTTTTATTTTTCCTACAAAAACATGTTGTTTTCCATGCCTCAGGCTTGGGGATCCAAATTAGATCCCAAGCCTTGAGGCATGAATTGAAAAATTCAAAACATAAAACGAATACACATTATAACATCTATGCATTATTTGTAGTATAAACATTGTATATTCTTTTAGCATGCTTATATTTACAAAAATAAAAGTATAAGTTTTTCATATTATTTATATTTTATTATTTGTATACTTTAAATTTATTTATGTAAATATAAGAAATCAAGGTCACTCTACACATTATGGAATTAGTCTCACAACTCCATGACTCACAATTTAGGATATAGTTTTTATAGTATAATCTAGTCAAGACATAAGTAATTTTAAGGATTTCACCATTTAGCCTAAAGATTTTTATGTTTTACTTCTACCATCAAAACCTAAATTATAAATTGTAAACCTTGAGCCCTAAACCCTGAACCCTAAACCCTAAACTTTGAACAATTATCCCTATACCTAAAACCCTAAACCCTAAACCCTAAGCCATAAACCCTACAAATTAAACATTCAAACCTTACTTGTGAGCCCTAAACCTTGAGCCTTAAGCCCTAAACCATAATCCCTAAGCCCTAAACCATAAACCCTAAACCATGAACCTTGAGCCCTAAATATGGTAAACCCTAAACCCTAAGCCTTTAACCCTTCACTCTTATCCTTAAGCCCTAAAATCTAAACCCTAAACCCTAGACTATATACCCTAAGCCCTAAAACCTAAACCCTAAAACCCGAGCCCTAAACCATAAACTATAAACCTTAAGCCCTAAATTTTAAATCCTAAACCCTAAACCCTAAACCCCAAACCATAAACCCTAAAACCATGGATTGTAAACCATAAACTCTAATCCATAAACACTAAATCCTTAACCCTAAACCACTAACCATATAAATCAAATCCTAAATCATTAACCCCAATCCATAAACCCTAACCATAAATACTAAAACCTAAAACCTAAACCCTAAACCCTAAACCCTAACCCCTAAACCCTAAACCTAAACCATAACCACGAACGTTTAACCCCGAACCCTAAACCTTAAACCTTGACCCATGAGCCCTAAAACCTAAAACCTAAACCCTAAACTCGCAAACCATATTTCATCAATATTTCCTTCTCTCATGCCTAGAACCATGATTGAGTCTACTTATAGAACTACCTTGTTTATGAGAGGTGGAATAAGTAACTAAATGGATATGACATCTACCTTATGCCTTACAAGTGCATATTACACATATTTTCCAAACTTGTTTCTCCCCACACATGCTTTCTCTCTTGAATATAAATGTATTCACACTCTAAAACAAATTTCACATTTCTCATATTTCCATGTATGATATTATGCAAGCCAGGATGACCCATTGGTGGCTAGAAAAAATAACCATAACAACAAAATAATTAATCTTAAAGGAAACAAAAGAAACATAGAGAATATACCAATGCGGAGGT
Organism: Taxus wallichiana var. yunnanensis; assembly: GCA_018340775.1. Taxonomy (NCBI): domain Eukaryota; kingdom Viridiplantae; phylum Streptophyta; class Pinopsida; order Cupressales; family Taxaceae; genus Taxus; species Taxus wallichiana. The sequence continues at coordinate 359,757,458 of CM031243.1, read as the reverse complement.
GTATGATCATAATTTAATTTCTTGCAGTATCCTCTCCTCCGGAGAAAGAGAAATTTATTGTTCTACTAGAATAGATAGTAAATTTGAGAGAACTTCCTAAAATATTCAAAATAAGCATATAAATAGGGAAACGAATAACAACACAAAGGGGTTATCAATCACCTACTAAATCTTTCTTGTTTAGTTCTAAAAGGGAGTCACCTAGCCTACAACTTAGTGAACTTCCATTCATTTATAATTCTTTACATGATAAGCCCATGGATGTTGTTAAAAGTGAATTAAAAAAGATAGGGGTAGTCATCAATCCTAGTGAAGGGTGTCATGTGATTTCCAAGCAACTTTAAATTCATATAGATTTAGAGGTCATAACATGAATTGACAAATATCTCTATCATTATAAATGGAAGGAAAGTAATCGGTGTCTCCCTATATCCAAGGATCGGGGACTACTAGGGTCTCTTGGAAGGATTAGATATTCATGAATATGAAATTTCCATCCTTTAAAATATCAATATGAAAGACATCAAAGTGTGATGACTCTTTTTGAATGTTTTTCCTACGAAGTTGATCAACCCTTTTTAGTTGAATAATCTCTATCAATTACTAATAAGAATGGGTAAGAAATATAACACTACAATGAGTGAAATATTTTCCATGTGATGGTAAAAGAAAGATAGTTGTATTGGGTAATATTTCTTTACCCTAAGCCCTAAGACCTAAACACTAAACCCTAAACCTTGAGCCCTAAACCCTTAACTCTAAAACAAAAACCCTAAATACCGAGCCCTAAAACCTAAACCCTAAACCTAAACCCTAAACCCTAAATTATAAACCCTAATCCATAAACCCTAAACCCTAAAATTTACACCTTAAACCCTAAACTATGAAACCTAAACCCCGAACCATGAAACCTAAACCCCACAAACCCCAAGCACAAACCATAAACCCTAAACCCTAAACCTTGGGCCCTAAACCCCGAAAGTTGAACGTTGAACCCTAACACGTAAACCCTAAACCCCGAGCCCTAAACCCTAAAACCTTAACCATGAGCTTTGAACCCTAAATCCAAGCTCTAAACTCCAAACCTTGAGCTAAAAACCTAAACCCTAACACACTAAATCCTAAACCCTTAATCGTAAGCCAAACCATGAAACCAAAACACTTAATCGTAAGCCACCATGAGCCCTAAACCCTAAACCCCAAACTCAAACCCTAATACTAAGCCTTAAAACCTAAACCTTAAACCCTAAACCATAAACCTTAAACCCTAAACATTAAATTCTAAACCCTAAACTATGAAACCTAAACACTAAACTATGAAACCTAAACCACGAAACCTAATGCCGAAACCCTAAACCCTAAATCCTAAACCCTAAAAACTAAAACTATAAACAATGAGCTCTAAAACCTCAACCCTAACACTTAAACCTAAACCCCGAGCCCTATACCCTAAACACTTTGAGCCCTAAACCATAAACCCTAAACCATGAACCATGAGCTCTAAACCTAAACTATAAACCTTGAACCGTGAGATAAAAACATAAACCTAAAAACTAAACACTAAATACTAAACCCTAAAACCTTAGCCCTAAACCCTAAATCGTAAACCTAAGTCCTAAACCATAACTCCTAAATCCTAAAACCCAAAACCTAAAACCTAAACCTTAAACCCTAATCCCTAAACACCAAATCCCTAAAATGTAAACCTTAAACCCTAATCCCTAAACACCAAATCCCTAAAATGTAAACCTTAAACCCTAAACCTAAGAATTCTAAACACTAAACCTTAAACCCTAAAATCATTTTAGTAAGGATCTCATCTTAGTAAGAAGTAAATAAGCATCATAGAGATTATTTGTGGTCACTAAAGTGAATTATAAACCAAATTTTAAAATTAGTACAAATTCAATAAGTGGTAGGGCCAAAATCCAATCCAAGGTCAAAAACCAACAAAATGACTATATATTTTCACAAAACAAAGACCAACTACAATATATATGTCTTGAAAGTTTTAGTCAATGCTAAAATTCTAAAAATGAGTAAGTATCTTGACCAAATTAGATTTTGGAAAACTATCTTCTAGATTATCACTATCGAACTATATTACAACTTCCATGAGGTGCAGAGTGACCCTAATTTCTTATATTTAGTAAAATAAATTTAAAGTATAATAAAATAATAATTTCTTATACTTAACATTTATTTTACTAAATACTTTAACTTCCAACCCCTACAAACTTCATATAGAGAAAAGTGTGTATGCGTTGTGTCCATAGAAAACACGTACACGTTAGAATGCATATACGTTTTAGGTTCGTGAATTATCGATCCTAGGAAAACATAATGCGATTGTGTTTCATTCACTCGTGGGTTTTTGTCCACTTTTAGCCTCCAAACTTGGTGCACTTACCCATTTCATTTGAAATACACTAAAAATACTCTAAAGGCATCCATCTAAATCCATTCAAGGCACAAGAGTTGCATCAACTCTGCATACTCGGATAGGATGGCGAATTTCATTCTATTATATCCACACATTCTAATACATTGCTACATTATAGCTCCATCCCGTTATCAAATGAAACTTACACAAGGGCATCTTAGGGAATCATTCTTACAAACATACAAAAGAACTACAAGGAGTTTAAAATGTATCACGGCACTCGGTCATAAAATTTCACACTCATGAGTGGGATTGTCAAGTCACTAACTCCCATTCTACATTTCTTTTAAGGTTTTATGTTGTTTGTGGGCTTGTGAAGGTGAACTTCTCTTTTGCAGAGTACAGTATTTTCAGTGATCATAGTGTGAATATCGGGTGACTAACGTGGAACAATCATGAAACCATCATGACATAGTATAAATCATATTATCATATCTTACACAAATCACCAACACTCGATCTAGTCATCAACACCCAAACGCTCTCACATGCATTGGGCGCCACTATGTAACATTACTCTCATGTTCCAAGTTTCACAAACGACAAGTGACAATCTTATTTGCACTTTGTTCATTAGTCCCAATGTGGCCATATCACTTCATGTGCATTTACAAATTAGTTAAGTTCCTTTATCTCTCGTTCTTTCTTATATTTTTACATCATTTCTTTCTTATTTCTTGGATCATATTTTATATGATCATTTTTAACATCATTTATCATATTAGTTACTCTACAATATAGATTTAATTCTAAATTAATTAAACCAATACATACATACAAAACAAACAAACATGCAAACAGAATGCACACATACATACACTACTAGAAATAGGCTAATTTATCCACATTGTTATTCACAAAAAAATCATTTTGTGAAAAAATTGTGAATTATCAACATTAAATGAACAACTTCTATAAAATCAAAATATAGACTTCCCACAATTTCATTAATGTCACATTTTAATTTGTTAAAAATCCACATTCTTGATTTTTTTTGGATCAATCACATTTGTCATATTTTGAAAAATATTTCCACTACTTCATAAAATTCAAATTTAAAATTGTTAAATATCCAAATCATTGAAATTTAATTTTGAAGAAATTATGATTTTCGCTCATTTTTTCAAAAAAACAATACCTTCGCAAATATTATTATGGATATTGTATGCCAAAACCCAAATATAAGTCTCATTTTATTTTTTACACAATATCTAAGATTTAACCAAAAATTATATATACATTAATTCTTTTAGAAATAAAAATTGTGGAAATTCAACACACTTAAATTACACTCATTGTGTATTATTTACAAAATGTAGAATACATATTTAATAATTAAAAAATAACCAAAATTCTAATAATGGATACAATACACACCTAATATTTTATTTGAATAATATGAGTTACTAGAACTATGTTTATTTATGCATAATTTTATCCTTAAAAATATTTTGTGGAAATAATGTGAATTATAAACACAATTGTGTAATATTCCACAATTCTATAATAAAATACTTCAAATCGTGGATTTTCCACATTCTAATTTATATTATTGATAATTATTTTAAAAAATAAAACTTTTGAAACTAAATTTATTCCTTGTTTAAACAAACCAAAATATTATATCATGTAATAATTTGTGAATAATAAACTCAAATTTAATGATATAGGATGAAAACGCTGAGTTTACTTGCACTATAACAATTTCATCCTATTTCTTCGAGTATATAGCTTTTATTGAATTAGATATTTTATTGTGTGTTTGTTTATTTGTAAAGGATATTATAATTTCTTTTTAATTTTATTGTTAGTTAGTTAGCATTAAACATTTACAACTAAAAGGGTATAACAAAAAATAATGTCACATTATGCTCCGTTGATAAACAAAAATCTGACAGGTGTAAACTATGGCAAGTATTGATCCAGTGAAATTGATCCGTGCCCACACCCGCTCCCCCCACCCTCCAAAAAAAGTGAATACCTAATTTCCAAGATTTGAGGTATTTATCTGTGGCAAAGAAGGAAAACCTAAATTTTTCTCAAACAAAAATAAATAGGAAGAAAGTGTTTACTGAAACTAAATTTGCAGTGGTCTAAAGATAGCGGCGGATGAATCAGCGGGATCAAGTTTCTCCCTTCCATCCTTAATAAAAAATTCAAAGCTTCATGGCTCGATGGAGTATTATAATATTCACCCCGTTTTTTAATCTAAATATTTTTTTTGCAAATTTGAGTAGTTCTCACTAGTAGATCTACAGATCTACTCTCAGTGGTCCTATCTTCCATTGAAAATTACAACATATATAGTGATTCTTTTAAAAAAATTATATGCAGGTTTGTTTCCATTTCATTTTGCATAGAATATTCCTCGAAAAGTAATGTTATCTGTACTTTTTACGGTTGCTGTAAGATGTCAAATGTAGAACACTACCCATTTCATCCCAAACACCCATTAAATATGGAGTATTTAATATTATTACAATGTATTCTATTAAATTGCAATGCAAAAACCATGAAATCAAATTTATGTATAAGTAACAAAAATATGTGATCCCCATTTGGGTTTTTATAATCTTTGGTATTACTAGTTAAACAAAATATTGTATTTGTAAACATTGGAATATTGAGACACTTTCTACCTTTTCCATGATAATTTCATTTTTCCGTAAGATATATTTTCAATATAACTACCACATAAAAGAGCTGCATTCATATTTGATGGAAAATTAGTGAATGAATTCATATATTACTATAATAATGGGTAGATGTAATCTTGTAAATATTGATAAAATGATATTTTAATTTTTTGTTCCAATATACTTAAAAAACATTTTTATATTTATATCCAATCTTTTATAAAAATTAATGAATATTGATATTTAATTCTATTTTACTGTTATTTAAAAATATTTTGAAAATTCATGTTTAACTATTAATGTATTCCATTGTTTTTAATATAACATTTTAAGTCATTTTTCTTAATTGTTTATATTATAAATAATTATAAAGTTGTAGTATAAAATATATATTTAATTAGAGATAATATTTTTGGTGTTGTATATTAGTATCTAAAATGGATTATTTTAATATTACAATTTTTAAAAAATTAAAATATTAAAATGAAATTAAAAACAAAGATATGAAAATCTGAATATCGAAATATAATTATAATATGTCACAATTTAAAAATTGTGCAAACACCATTTTTTAAAAAATTGTGAAATTGTCACAAAATTTTCTAATTGTGGAAATATAATGATATAAGAATTGGTAGAAATCCCACAATTAATTTTTGTGATTTATTCACAATAATCGACATTGTGTATTATTCACAATTTTTGTCACATTTCAAATTTTCACAAAATAAATTGTGGGTGGAGTCCACAAAATTGGATTCACAATTTTGAATATAAAATCCACAATTAAATTGTGAAAAACATGTGGATAGAGTACCCATTTTCACACATACATACATACATACATACATACATACATACATATAGTGTGTGTGTGTGTGTGTGTGTGTGTGTGTGTGTGTGTGTGTGTGTGTAAATATATATGTACACACACACACACACACACAAACACAGCTTGTTTCTTCCTTAATTCATGTGACATGCATCTAGGTTATCCTTGTCTTGATGATATTAAGAATATCGCTTCCATTTTTTCACCAACATGTCACGTTCATTCATAATTAGCATATTGTTACTATTAGGTGAATACCATTTGAGACTCCATTGGGTACTCCCTTTACTAAGAAATATCTTTTTCTATATACTAATCATTTCCAACCACTCATGTTACACATAGAAAATCCATATCTCGTAGCCTTACCCTAGGTATACTATCGCACATCATACTCCTAATAAACATGTCATATAGCTCCATCTCCATGTTGTCCATCCTTTATGTAGTGTGTATAGTACATATTCTATGTCGATCCTCGTTCTTATAAAGACTTCCCAATATACTCTTGATTATTTAGAGGTCAACTCTTTCTTTCATAATATATATATATATATATATATCTATATTAAAATTATTTTTATATGATAAACATTCAAATATTTTTACAAATACATAATTATGAGCTACATATGACTTAAATTTCTATCTTTTTACATTATATATGTTGTCTATCATATTGGATAGATATATAACATATTTTAAATATACTATTTACAAACATACTTTCACAAGGTATGTTGAGCTTTATGTAGGAAACACATTAATATACATGATTAGAGGTGTTTTTCTAGTCCCTCCCTAATGGTTTATCGAGTTCCAAATTTTACGTTAACCATATATTATGTTACTCGATGGGATCTCTAAGGAGATTTGTTGTAACCCTTTCTCCTGGAGCCTTGCGATATGATTCTCTTGCTTATATACTATCCAAAAAAATATTTTTCAAGATTATCTGGTTCCCACTTCTTCGAAAAGAGACATGTAAGAAAATATCACTTGAACACATTATAGGAGGATTCTTAGGGGATATTGATGATAACTATTAGTTAAACTTGGGAAAATGCGTTATAATTAGGGTAAGATACATGAGTAGTAATTTACGAAAATGTTTGGAATATTATCGTTAATATTAGTATATGAGATGCAAGAATATTACAAGTAATTGTTGTGATCCTATGTAGTGATTATAAAATAAACATGTGAAGATTTTAAGATTTTTGTAAAATAATTACTTGTTATGAAGAGTATACTTGTTGCATTTAATGTTTGGTACTTTTTATTGTTTGTTTTGAAACATTTTATTGTGTGTTTGTTTAGATTTGTAAAGGATATTTTTATTTGTAAATGTTTATGTGGAAGAATTTGAATTAATCTCCTTTGATTATGGGAGTGTTTTTCATTTCTTGTTATGGGCAACCCATTTTTTGTGTATTTACCTCATAAACAAAAAATAAAATGTGCTTCCGTAGAATAAAATGAGCCAAAATTTCAATAGAAATTACAGTTACATAACTAACTTCAATATTAGTTTGCATCCAGTAATCTACAACCCTGGTCTACTTGTTGCCCAATTTAGATAAATTTTCTAATCATGATAACCAAGAGGCCAATTGTTTTGGATGTTACAAAAATATTCAATGAATGTCTCCTGTAGTGCTGCACTTTAAGCAAAACCAAATAATAATAATAAAAATTATGATATAAATGTGTTTGGTGGAGGCATGGGCTAACTAGCGTGTGGCAGAATCTGACAATGCATATGGGTCGCCATAAAGGTCCTTTATGACATGTCACGTTCCTTCCATAATAATCCAACCACCTTGTTTAAGATTCAGAAGCTTAAACAATGCTGACATTTAAAAAAACAAATAACGTTACAATTTAGCAGTAATGGATAGTTGCAGCAAGGGAAATGGGAGATGGAGATTGGTGGTGGATTGAATCTACTGTGACACTATCCCAATGTTTGATCAATGAAAGAACAATATATCTTCTCACGGGATAATATTTGGTTTCCTCATGCGATGGTCACACCGTTTCTCCTTTGCAACAAACAGGTTTCCAACCTTATCAGTTTACACTGTCTACACACTCCTAACGTGTGACATAATGTGAGCCCTGGAGAAGGGTATGAACGTGCATCAAAGCAGAAAAGATAGAGGAATTTTGTCAGTTTTTTGTAGTTGCAAATATTATGGCAGACGTGTATCCAAAATGAGGGACCTTACACAAGGCGGGTGAACTGTTTAACAAAATGTCTTTAAAAAAATGGATTTGTATCTGTAATTTGAAACATGTTTCTATTATCTCTGAGAGGAAACCGGATTGCTACCTGTCGCTATTTTGTTTTTGGTATGTAGAGGATGAAGAAGATAGAGGATTAGGAGGCGCTCACTTAGGACTTGTTCTTTTCACTCGTCCTCTACATGGCATCCTCTACTTGTCTATGTGTTTTAAATGGAGTGTGTGATATTTATAAAGGCATACATTTAAAAAAACCTGAGAGCTTGGAGTAGGGCGTGAACATCTTTCCCAACATAATGAAGGAGGGACATGATTTTGTCAAATGTTGTAGTTTCGATGGCCTTGTCAAGGCATTATCCTATTGCTGGCCTTGAGACCTATAGTCCGATTTTAATGGTCTTCTAGAAGCCTATCTCGTCGTTCTGTTTCCCTTACCTCAAGATATGTGTTCCTGGTTTGAGATTTTTCCTCTACCTCAGCATATTGAATTAAAAGAGATCAGGTTTTGTATTACATTGAGCTAACCCTGATTGGGCAGAACCCAGATGGCCATACATTTTGTTGGTGAAGGATTTGGTGTGCTTGTGCTCAACTCGGTATATGACTCAGCTAGTCATTGTATTTTTTTATTCCAAGCTCTGCATTGTGTTTTAACTCATTGGGGGATTAGCTCGAATCGATCAAATCTGGATTAAACACCGATGACTCTTATTAGCTCAACTGAGTTGATTTGAAAGCTTGACATATGGGTTGAATGAGAATTGCTAGTCGTGTTAAGCCTAAGCTATGCATGGATGGATCTTTGTATTGTACACAACTCTCTAGAAACTACAATGGCTCATTGAACACCAAAAACCACTTATCTTCTATCGTAGATCAATTCCAGGCATGGTTAATCTCTCCTTATCTTTCATAATTCTTGTACTTTATTTTTTCTTTTGCAACGAAATATAATTTTAAAAGCTTAAGATTATCATAAGATTTAATTGTTTTATATTAAATTGTTGCAAAACAATAAAATGTCGTATCATAACTCACGCAATCAAAATAACCATTTTGTAGTAAACCATGAACTTCAACCCTCATTTTGAGGTGATTTAGATAACTTCTTGACCAAACTAGATCACTACATTATTGTTTTATCAACAATTTGAAGTTGACTTCACGGTAAATATGTTGACCATCTCTTGGTTTAAATAGATAAATTATGACTTCCAGAGACTTGCAAAGTAACCTTTGTAACTCCATAAAGGGGAGGTTAAGCTTATTTCGTGTACCTTGTTATGTGAGGTATCACTTCAATCTCTAGATCGACCCCGAATGAAAATTTGTGACCTTTTTGACACCCTTATAGGAGTCCTATTACACTATTTTGCAATGGTAGGAAGTTGCTAAATCTAAAAATTTGGCTTTCGTTTTGAACCGCCATTAGAAATTTTAATAGAGAAATATCATTCTGTCTTCACAAACCTCTAGTGTTTTTACTCAAAAATTACCTGAACCTTCAGTTTGAGAAAAAACACTTTTCTTGATAGTTTGGAAAAGTCATTTTGTAGGCCTCCTGTCACAATTGACTAGGTCAAACTTGACCAATTACGACTTCTACATGATGGTGGCTCCGTAAAACCTGTCGCCATTTGGAAACCATTTCGTTTCTTTTTCTCACCCCATCAACTATGGTAAATTCTCCATTTAAAGGGGAATTTGTAGGAAGTTTCTCATTTCATGTTCGTCCATCGAATGTTTGTTTTGGACATGGTTTTCTGCCCTCGAGCTAACTTTTGATCGCTTATAATCAGACAACCAGGTCAACTACCACCAATGGCCTAAGAAAAATAACTACCTTTTTATGTAAACCATTCGCCAGCCTCTAAATTTTGTCACCATGTGAGCTCTTGGGGTATATGAGGGCATGTATAAAGTTATTCATGGTGTGTTTATTCATTAGAAGACAACATTTGAAAGTGGTTTCTTCACCTCTAAGTCTAAATCGAACATTTTTACAGCTAGTAGGAAAATGTAAAAGGAAAGTTGTAGGAACCCTGCCGGGTTAGCAAACCATCTTGGAAACTTGTTGACACTTGTAAATAATTGCTTTAAATTCTATTGTGTGAAATTGAACGTTTGGAAAAATAGTGTTTCTCTCTCTCCTTCCTTTCTCCTTCTCTCTCATTGGTTATGAAATGAAGTGAAATGAAATGAAATGAATACATGTCTATAAACCTTTTGTTTTGAATTCAAATTATAATCATGATTATATGTAAAGGGGAAACTGAAAAACATTAATTATGTTAGACTAGGGTGGATGTCATGCCAATGATTTATCACTGATTTCATGCTCACATGGTTTTGTAGGATGCAAGAAGGATGGCGAAAAGGCGATGTGAAATTCATTTTCTATTATTGTAATTTATATAGGTCATTGTAAAATGAATATATGTATAATGTAGTCCCATGTTACAGAAAAGTTATATTTGAAATTTGCTAATATGTATGAGATGCTAGTTTTAGGGATACTTTAGGAAATGTGCATTTAATCATAAGTTCAATTTGATTCATAGTTGTGTATGGTACAAAGGTTTGATATATATAAATGAATTTGAATTTAATATCTTGTAGTGCATTTTTAGTGTTAAATAGATGATTAAATAATTGGTGTTGTGTTTCTTACCATGAAAATGTAATAAGAGAATCTAACCACAACAGTCAACCCTAGTATAAGATTCATTCATAACGTTTCCTCATGTGTGATCCTTCTTAGCATAGAAAAATTGAAACCATAGAATGAACTTAAAATTTTTTGCTCGATGGAACCTCCTAGCTTAGGTAAATAAGACCCCTAGTTTGTGTTATCATCATGGTTGGTATGTTTAGCATTATCGTCATGAACCTGATGCTTAGGAACAACCTAGAAAAACATTATCTGGAGTAAGTAGAACTAACACCTCCTTAGTATCATAGTCGTCAACTAAGTATTAGGAAGTTAGATCTAGGAATTTTCTTCATCATCGAATGAATTGCTTGTGGGATCCAGATGTCACAAATGGACTTAGTGAATAGTTGTTCTATGACTTAAACTCTTGTTAATGATCTCTTTAGTTCCTCATAGATAAATGGGTTACCTTGGTCCTTCTTGAAGGTCGTTTAGCATAAATTTTTATCCTCTCACCTTAAACTCATATTTAGTTGGGGCGTTGATCCTTAGGTAGAATTGGAATCAAACCAATCCTTGGTTGATTAAGGGGTTAAATTACAGGTGGAAATAGTTCATAACTCTTAGCAAATGCAATTGTATTTTAAATTAAGTTGACTTAAGAGAAGTGTAGAAACAAAAAAAAATAGTCTCGTTACCCCTTATGCCTAGTTTCCCTTTGTACCCTAGTGAGTGGCCCAAAACCAAAAAAGGTAGTAGGTGATATTCCTATGATTGATCTCATGTTGGGATTTAAATGACACAAGTGGATGTCTTGGTTGTAGCATGTGTTAAATATTGTAGTGTATAAGAGAAAATAAATGGGATGTCTCATGTTAGGTTACACTCCTTGTAGTAGTGAATCCATTAGTGAAAAGTATGTGTTATTTTGTTTACAAATGTTATAAAACAATGCTAATAATGAGACCATAGTGAGATGTAAGAGTAAAGCATATAAGAGTAAAATAAGATTTGAAGTTAGGAATAATGTCGCTTGGAGTCCTTAATCTATTGGATATTTTCAGGTGTTAAAATGAATACGAATTTCCTGGTGAGATCAAACTTTGAGAAAACAAAAGATATATAAAATCAAAATAAAATTTCTTGATGTGGAAATGTTGAATGGATTCTACAAGTTATGGAACTATTTTAACTATGATAGAGAAATAAGGATACCATGATCGAAGAATGTTCATGGGAAAATGCATCTTGAACCTAAATCTCCCTCAAATCCTAAGTTTTCTTCCTTGATATCATGTCATAGATTCACTTATGTAGTAAGGGAAAAATTTAAACTTTGTATAAAAATTTGAGAAGTATAAGCTTAACATAAGAACGAGAGAATTTGGAAATTTGTATGCAATTTGAAATATGGCAAATAATTACGTAAGTTATGGAGATTTTCATAAGGGATTAAGAGCCAAATTAAATGGTCAAACTATAAGTTGAATATGAAATGAATTCAATAATCTATAGGTGAAAAAAAGGATAGAAAATTATCCTTGCATAATAATGTTTTTGTGAATGTTAATCATAACGAAGATGTAATCATGGTAATGATGTGTTGTGGTTTTGCCAATCCTTGGGTCCCTTTTTATGGTTGGGTCATTGCTAGTATTCGTTCATTGGGGAAAGTGTGGCATAGACATGTATATGGTTTTGTCATGTGTCTATGTGATTCAATGACTTGTGTAAGTGTCTTATGTGGTGTTAAATTTATCTATTGGAGCTCATGTGGTGTTGTGTAATGAGCATTTAAAGTCAAAAAAATATTCTAGAATTTTTTTTACTTGTTGTATTTCATGTGTCCAAGTTGTTGGTATGTTACATCTCCATATTTTTTCCCAACCTTATTTTTTCTATAGAAATTCTTATGACAGCCTCTTCATCTTTTACAAAACATTTTATCTTTTCTTATAGCCATATTTATGCATCTTGTTGCCTTTGTAACCATATTAAAATTTTAAGCTCGCGATAAAGGAACCATTGTTAGAAAAGGTCCTTGGAATCACTCATTAGGACGTGAAATAGGTTGTAGTCTTAAGACATATTCACACTATTCCATTTAAATAATGCACAAATGATAAAACACATCATAATATGAATTGCACAATAGCTACATAATAGAAATAATTCAAGGAAGATATAACTAATAGACTAGAGTTATGTTACTCAATCAAGAAATTAGAAATAAGTTTATAGTGTAATTCAATATCAATATCAAATATTGAAGATCAACCTTCTACTTCTGCGCTTACATGATTTTATACATTTTGATGTATTGTTTATTTTCCAAAATATTCAATGATTTTAATTGTTTTTGGATCTCACACAAAATATTCAATTAATGTCTCCATATATGTTTTCCAACCCGATTATTTCTATAGAAATTCTTATGACGACATCCTCTTCATCTTTTGCAAAACATTTCATCTTTTCTTATAGCCATATTTCTACATCTTGTTGCCATGGCAACCATATTAAAATTTTAAGCTCGCGATAAAAGAACCATTGTTAGAAAATGTCCTTGAATCACTCATTAGGACATGCAATAGGTTGTACTCTAAGACACATTCACACTATTCCATTTAAATAATGCACAAATGATAAAGCACAACATAATATGAATTGCACAATACTACATAATAGAAATAATTCAAAGAAGATATAACTAATAGACTAGAATTATATTATTGAATCGATAAATTAGAAATAAATTTATAGTGTAATTCAATATCAATATCAATATCAAATATTGAACGTCAACCTTCTTCTAGTGCGCTTACATTATTTTATACATCTCCAATCCCTTCTTCCATTCCTTGTCGAATTAGGCACATTCATTCTATACTTATACTTAAAGAGAATCACATGTTCTAGATTTAATATCTTCTATACTAGGTACATAAGTTGGGAATTGCATAATATACAACAATATTCAAAGTTTTAAATAAACATGAAATATTAGCACATGTCAGAACTTTATTGGAAGAAATGGCAGTTTTGGATGAAAAGAGATATGGAGGCATGAAGTCAAAGTCACAATGAAGGCAAACAATGGGAAGCGAGTTGGTTATCATGCAAGAAGAGCAATCTAAAGTCAAGCCAAGGGCCGTCATCAAAGAATCAAGCCTGTCCCTATTGTCAATACCAATAGCATCTACATTTTCCAAAAGTTAACAGGTCTGTTGATTTCCCGAAAGAGCAAATACTTTAAACCTATTATAAATCTTATGCTTGTGATGATGATGACCAACAAATCTCCTTCCACTTCCAAATTTTGGATACGAAGGTTAACTGACATTTTAAATCCATCAAATATTTTTATGGCTTCAGCCATACTAATTGTAGTTTATGGAATATTTCTAGCAAAGTCAACGATAACTTCCCACAATCATGTCTAATGAGGCCACCCACTCCAGAAATGCCAGGGTTACTTTTTGATGCCCCAACATAATTAAGTTTGAAATTAAAAATTTCAATAAATTTCATATGACAGAATTTCAAGGATTAGGGGAAGAGATGGGGATCACTTTTTTACTAAAAGGTTCCATTTGATGAGAATGTATCTTTCTTCACCAATTTTCTCAATTTGAGTTGAGACATTAGCTTTAAAGATTTCTCGAAGAAGAAGTTCCATCTTTCTAATGGAATCATCCAAGGATAAAACTGTACCAAAAACATTTTCATTTTCTTATACATGAAGGAAATTAATCATTATTATGTTAGTACATTAAACTATACCATTGTTTTGAAAAATAGGTTGTGTTGTCTTAAATAAAACTACAAATTTTATTGTTTCAAGTAATATTAAAAATTATTGTTTTAATTATTCAGGTTTAGATCACTTGGTCTTGACAACTACTTTTGGTGGTTCAGTCGTAGATTCAAATCCCATAATTTACCCATAATATACGTTGAGAGCTTGGTGTATGCTACTCCAAATAATGTTGATTGATGATGCTCACCTTATACTAGAGCAACTTAGCTCTTTGAAACTCCGAATAGTTCAGAACTCATTAATCCATTTGAATTAGCAAAAAAATTAATTTACTACTTTACTTATTCGATATAGAAAAGAGTTCTTTTATTTCAAATGATACAGAGGAATGCTTGATGGTTGGTATAATGCCTTGCGAATGCATGTGCAGCCTTAATGTGTTCTTTCATAGTAGGTTTGGTTGAAAATAAAGGAAAAAAAAATATTCTAAATACGCAAACATTTAATATTGATTGTGTAGTACTTATTTAACAAATGCTTAGAAAAACATTGGTATTAATTGTGCAAAGATTATTAACTCGATGATTTTGTTAGGAGGATTTCGAGATCAAACGTAAATTTCCATGATTGCGAAGGGAGCAGAGAAAAGAGTAAGAATGATGGCACAACCTTCCTAATGAATTTTGGGTTATTCCTGTCTAAAAAAAAAAAAAAACAAAAATTGTTCTCGGATCAATTAATGTTAATAGACTCGAGTCATAAGCTTCAAAATATACAAATAAACCCCATATCATGTGTTTTGTTAATTTTTAAATTTTATTTAAACGAGAATGGTGGTCATGATGACATGACTATTCATACAAATTAATGGCATCTCACTTCGGGAAGAGCCTATCCCTCACATACGTTTGTATAATAGGTAAAAAATATTTTCCATCGCGTCACTCTTAGTTTTGATGGAATAGGAGACAACACATTACATTGTTACGTAGGTAGCAACATAATATGTTGTTACCTATTCCATCAATTTGTTGTTTGCAGTTTTTAAAAAGAATAGGGGCTGTCTGTTTCATATGTGAATGCACAATAAGATGGTGGGACACCAGAAATGAGATGTGGGGATCACGGGTTCATAATCCGACCAGTGCAAAAATTGACTAGGACGATCAATCTTTTGCGCAAGTTCGTATTGACCGTGAACCTGCATGATGGATAGGTATAGTATTCACTTCATGTAAATACAATAGTGAATATAATAGTGAGGAACACTACATATCAACAAAATTAATTATTGTTTGCCTTTAGACTAAATAAACTTGTTTTAACTCCAATGTATTATCATTTAAACATTAAAAGTTGATATTACGAATATATGAATTTGATTAAACACTAACGACGAGTCCATTGTAAACATCGAAAGCCGTTTTGCATTAGAATTGACCCCATAACATTCACAATCGGATATAAACATATATAAACAACAAATTCAAACCATATTTTAGGAACACGAAAAATCGGTGAGGGAGGATTTTAACTAAAGATAAGCAAATTTTTAGAATATAATGGCAGCCTTTCGACAGAAGCATAGCGTGTTTGTGAAAACTTCGAGTACAAATAAGATCGGAGCTAACAACCATTTTTATTTTCTTCCGAGATGCTGAAACTTCATTCTTTTATCTTGAATTCATTATGGATTTCTAGGATGTTTTTATAACAAACTTAATTTGTAACAACGACGACTTAGAAAACCATATAATTCACCTTGAATTTGATACAACCTTAATGTATTAATCAAAAATAATTTGTTGTGATGTAAATGCACAAATGTACGTATTTATAGAATTTCTATGTAAGAACACTAAATTCATTAAATCTGAAAATTGAAGAATGCAAACTTAAACTATGACCATTTATGGTATTATACAAGAAAAAAATTATATTCTAATATTACTTTTATTCATTTTTAGCTAGTATAATCTTAGATTCAGAAATTGAAATCCAATTAATTTGATTGTAGATACCTGTTTCTCTCACTTATTCATTTATATGTAAATACACATATGCTTATTATAGTTTGGGAAAAAATTAGTTATGAAATTAAATATTAATCTTATATTTATAATTTTAAAATTAAGAACAAAATAATGAAATGAAAAAATGCTAAATTTTCTTCTCATATTAAACATTAAAATATTAATACAGTATTTTGTTTTAGATAAGGAGCTTCATATGACCTTTGCATAGTGCAAAAATTTCTCATTCTACATGTTAGTCATAAATCATAAATTGACCCTATGACCTAATAAACAAATAATACAATATTAATATCTAAATTCATGAATCCAAAAGTACAAAAATTTAAAATACATAATAAATTATACAAAAAAATATTGACGATAAAATATTGAATTCTATTCTTAATTCTTCCTCCAAATAATACAAAAGAGTCTTTACATAAATCAACACTCAAAGATTCAAGTTACAATAGACAACTTATTTTTATACGAATTTAAGAAAAATATATCCTATGGTTAATGAAAGAATTTATCTTAGAGTTAATTAAATTTGTTATTTTAATAAAGAAAATCATTGAATTTTGATGCAAGTTTATATGGACTTACTAATAGTCCTTATTATTTAAAATTCAAAATTAATCTTGAATGTGACTTTAACAAAAATTGGTGTCCACATACAAAAATAGAACATAAAAACTGTTGGAAATAAAATTAGAATGCAATTATCAACATTTAAATGATTTATTTCGACCCCCAAAAAATATCCGAAATTTTCCTACGTAGTTAACACTACTTATGTTAGTATGGAGCTCTTAAAATAAGTTTTTTTCTTAAAGAAAATGATTAAATGACCTCTATAATACATTCTCTTATATCATTTTCCTCAGCTTGAGAAGAACTTAAATCTTACGAGTTGGTCTCATAAGGAATATGTTATTGGTATTTGTAGAGCATCATCATTTCTCATTGCAAAATCCAGATGTCATCTTCCTACCGCAATCCTTCCCACTATACAAAATACTTGTTATAATTGTCTTGCTTCATGTTAACCATCTTCTTGTCCAAAACTTGTGATGTCTTTTTTTAATGTTTTCCTTAAAGCACTTATTTCCTTCTATAGTGCCCACTTACCTTTGACACCTTTTGATATTGATCATGATATTGTTGATTATATTATGGACATGATTATGGACTTTATTATAGTATGATGTTAGATGTTAGATCATGGATTATTGTTGACTTGATTCAGTTATGATGCATGATGATTATTAGAGATATTTTGGATATTGATGTTGATATATTGTTTAACATGGTTATATTATGGATGTTGTCTACACATGTGATATTTAGATATTGTGAGTAGACCTAGAAATAAAAATTATTTGATGATGATATAGTTGTTGAATAAAATTGCAAATGATCTTGTTGGTTTCTTAGATGTTGTTGTGATCCATATATCTAGATGATTTAGAATTCTATTTATATTATTTTGGATGTTCTAATATGGCCATAAGGATGAAGGAGGTATTGTGTTCTACAAAGTTAAAATATAACAACAAACATTAGTGGATTGAGACCAACCACATTGGAATTCTAGATGAATTCAACAAGGTCACCATTACAACTTGTATTGTTTGTGTGTGGTTGTTTTGTTAAGGGTTCCCATGGGGCAACCACCTTTAAATGTGACTAAGGGGTTATGTGTATTTATTTATTTGACCCTTTGTTTAATGTTTGCTTGTGTTTATTTTGTGATGCATTTCCCTTTTCTTTATTTATTAAATGTTGTTTTAATATTGTGGGTAAGCATATTGTTAATTTAATTAATTAAAAGATATTAAGAGAATGTAATTAATAGAGTTGTTGGCTATGATTTGAAGTGTTGAAAGAATGTGTAAGTAATGTGTAAGTGTTTAAGTTTAAGTTTATTTTGGAGTGTGAAATAGTTCATATTCTTGGAAATTCAAAATTGTCCATGGAGGCTGATGTTGAGGCTTGTGGGACAAGTTAAACTTGTCCCATAGCTCTTAAATTCATTTACCAATAATACATATGGTTGGAGGGTTGATTTTAGACTTTTATAATGCATTTGTGTAAGTAAAATTATAATTTTTAATTGCACTTCTCTTACATGGTTTAATTTCAGTCCTTTGGGGTGTGGGTTGGATTTGAGTAAGTAAGTAAACTGTCATATTATTCACCCACCTATTTATTATGCATTGGAGAATGAAGTTGAATTTTGGGGTTTGGGTTGAAGATGTGTGATGTTGCATCCTACATGGATCCACCTCATCCTCTTCGCCTCCCTTTTCTATAAAATTTGAATTCCTTGCCTTGTTTTGTGGTTGCTTTAGTTTGGAGACCTCATTCTTGGGTGAATTTCTTGTTGTTTAGGGAGCTCGTGCTATTGGAGAAGTTTGAAAATTGTTGCATGTTTGTTGTTTGGTGGATTTTTTTTTGGATTGTTTGCTTGGAAAAAATGGTTGTTTGGAACTTAAGAAACTCCATCATGGAGAGGTAAAATCTTGTCTCTTGAAATGCTCTTCTTTTATGAATATAAATGGTATTGTGTGAATGTTTTGGGATGTTTGTGGGATGTTGGGTAGATGGCCTAGGAATGATGTAGGAGAAGACTATGGGTTTTTTTTTGTTGGAGACACAATTGTGTTTTAGGGAGGTATAAGGATGGAGGGAGTTTGGATTTGGCTTCCATCTTAATAAGAAATAGCTTACATTTCTCTACTCATTATGGGGTGCCACAAGAGGTTGGGAGGCATAAGGAAACGTGAGGAATAAGGGGTACTTGGGGAGGCATAAGGAATGTCAGGGTTTTGATATACTATATTTTGGTGATTTGTAATTTAGGTGGTGATACACATTTCCCCTTTTGGGAGGCAAAAGAAGTATTCCCCATAGTTTCTTGTTCCTTCGGCTTGCTTGATGGAGCCTTAGTAATGTTTGTCATGCTTTGATGTAGTTGTAAACTACATTCTATTTTTTATTGTGTTTTTATTGTGAAAATGTTGCTTGTGTGTTTGTGGAATCCTGTTGTTTCCATGAGTTGTATCACATCTTTATCGTGCATTGTGGTTAGGGCTCATGGGCCAATGAAGAAGGATGGCTTCTCCTCTTCATTAGATGTCTTGGTTGGCTGGAGAGACTTTCCTTTCCCCCACTCTTGTGTGATCACAATTTGGAAGAATGAGAAATATGCATGTTGTTGTTCTTGGAGCCGAGAAAAAGATAGTTTGATAGTCCTTGTGAAATGATATTTTATTGTAACCATTCCCACTTTAAGTGGATGAAATCATATATTTTACTAATGGAAAGATGTTGCATTGGTTATGAAAGTGTAAATTGAAATGTGAAAAAGACATACTTTTTCTATTCTTTTGAAAGCAAGAAATTGTGTTCATGATGAAATTGAAGAATGAAATAAGGAAGTTGTAAAGTTGTATTTTGGAATCGATAAAGGATTGCATAATCTTCCTCAAATCGCATCATTGTATTGAATTTGATCACCTAGATGTGAGTTATAATCTATGTTTGAATGAAAGAAACACATATGAAGAAAATGTAATACTCTATTTTGTGAAGTGCATGATTTGAAAAGAATAAAAGTTGTATTATTTTCTTTATCATTTGATTGAAGGAATGAAACCTATTTGAAACTATAATGAAATGAATTCATTTGTAAGGAAAGTAAAATAAGAACCATTGAGTTAATTTTGTTGTTTCCATTTCTACTTCACGTTAAACTCTACAACTTTTACCAGAAATGAACCGACTGAACCTGCAATCAAGAAATAACAATGAAACATTAAAATTGAACATGCTAGGCTATAAATTAATGTAATTAGACAAAAGCACTTAAGGGAGAATCCTTCAAACCTTGCAAAAATGGGCTCAACCCTCTTACAATCATTTTACTGTCAAGAGATGTAGATTTTCAAATTACAAATCAATCAGACAAATTGAATCTTGAAATCCTTCTTAAATCTATTTAAGAACAATTCTCCATGTCTACTTGACATGTTGAGAGAGGAAGAGGATGAAATTTAGCAAATTTTATAAGTTAAAATTTACCGATTTACACTATAAAGCTCAGATATCATTTTCTTGCAATTTACTCCTTAAACTTTATCAAAAAAATAAATAAATAAATTCGGTGTAAAGGAGACATTGAGATCTTTCCAAATTCTTTGTTTGTCCAAAACCGAGCTCTCTATCAACATTTATGGCCTTCTCAAGTTTTTATTAATTTAATGTAAAAAAAAGATAATAATAATTCTAACTGTCAAAAAAAAATTGGGAAAAAATTTCTACGTTTTTCTTGTCATCCTCGCCACCTCCGCAACAAATTTTATCCCCATAGCCCCACCAAATAAGAGGCTGCCCCATGGTACCACGAGGCATTGGCGGAGGGGCGGATCACTTTTTTAACTTAGCGCTCAAAAAAAAATTGGAAATTTTTTCTAAATTTTCCCTACTTTTGCCCATCCGCTAATCGGGCGGCACCACATGGCATCACGAGGCATCGGTGGGAAGCGGTTCCTTTATGCCCTTACATTTTCAAAATTTTTGGGAAAATTTTCTCCATTTTCCCGCCGCCCCCTCGGCCACCAAGACAATCGGGCTACCACATGGAATCGCGAGGTGTCGTTAGGAGGCGCAAGTGAGTTTGACCCTTTTTCCGCTTTGGGCGTTAAAATTATTTTATCCCCATGACCCACGTAGAAATTTCCAAACGTCTCTCGTGGCCCCGTCGACTCGCCCAGGGGGAAAAATCTCCTCCCTTACGGATGCTGCAGACCCGCCGGTGGGGAAATTTTTCTCCCCATGGCCCGCCAACCCGCCCCTGGGAAAAATTTATCCCCTAGGCCCGTAGGCCCGCTCTTGGGGAAAATTTTCACCGCAAGCCCCACCGGCCCATAACTTTTGAAATACAGGGAGTTTGGTGGCCTTCTTTATATCACTAGAAAGGTGAGGAAATTTCCTATCCAATGGGAATGGTTTAAGGAAATTTTAAATGCATAAATTTTGAGAAAAAATATAGTTAAATATTTAAATCTCAAGTTAGAGTGGGTATGGTGAGGAATTAACCTCTTAACCTAATTGAACCTTCTAACCCTAAATTTTGGACCTTGTGACCTCTAATAATTATTAACAAAAGAAAATTATATTCTCATAGATTAGAATTTTTCTGGAACCTGTTTATGAAAATTGTTGTCTTGTAACCTAGTTGTACACTCTTTTAAAAAGAAAAATTTTCCATAATTTTTCCTAACTAATCCTAGGTTGGTCTTGGTCTTAAGTGGGCTATTTTAGTTGACATTACACTTGGTATCGGAGCGTGGTTCAAAATCTTGGGATTGGGCACACTGAAAACGTGATACATGAACCTTAAACCTAGCACACTTTTAAATCTAGAAGACAACTTAATTTAGAAATTACATATTTTAGTAAACATGGAAACTAAGTAAAACCTAGAATAAGGAACTAAATCTCATCGTTCTTTGTGTAAGAGGCGTAGAAAAGATGAGGAGCCTTTTAACATAGACCTAGGCATACCACCTCCAGAGCATGCCATTCTACGTGAGGATCAATATGTTAGGATGGCATACAACCGACATGATAGAGTCACTTCCATTGAGGGTCATGTATCTCCTTGAGCCAACGAGGAGCATGGAGGAGAGAACTTCCATGCAAAGTCATCCAAAGAAAAGTCACCATAGAGGGGACAAGGAAACCGAGTTTCGAACATGAGAGAGGTCTCGAGCCCCGGGCTTAGGGATGAGCTTATAGAGAGGCCTAGAGGCCATCGGACCACAATTGTAGATCACATCGTGAGATCCTAAAGCTTGGGCCATCACATTATTCTAGTGACACAAGTGCATTTCAGGCAGAGGCCTAGTTAGTGAGCTTGAGCGGGTGCTTCAAGCTCTGTCCTTATTCTAGCAGCACAAAATATCATGTTGCGATCCATCTACTGAGGGATGGAGCTGGTGTCTAGCAGGTAGACAGAGGAGCAAGCTAGCCCATGTTGATTATGAGATAGTTACCCGGGAGCTAATTGAGGAGCATTTCAAGAGAAGATACTTGTCACAGAGTTTTATACAGCAATGGATAGATGAGTTCCATGACCTCCTACATGAATCTCTTACAGTGGATGAGTATGAGAGTAGATTTTTTGATCTACTCCAGTATATTGATTACATGCAAGATGAGCAGGTGTGGATCCACAGGTTCATTCGGGGCCTGAATCTAGACATTGGAGGTGTAGTGTGGATACGTTGTCCACAGACATTAGTTGAGGCCATCGAGAAGGACTATATAGCAAAGGAGACCCAGGGAAAGATCCAACAGGCTAGAGACTGAGTTCGGAGCCGCATATAGTAGATGCAGGACAACAAATCGAGGGGTTCAGTACCTCTTCCTCGTCGTGGATAGGGTTCAGCAAAATCATGTTTTAGACCATAGCAGAACCGGCATCAACAGTCTCGCCCACCTTATAGACCTCCGCAGAGGTTTGAGGCATAGAGAGGTCAGAGTATGGGGCCTCCTCCTAGGGGTTCCATCATAACATAGGGTGCCTAGAGAGCACACTCAGTAGGAGCTCACGAGCAGAGACCTAAGCGGTAACACAACTAAATCATCAAGATCCACACCAAAAACCTCCAGAGTACCTACTGGACCTACTACACAAGAGGGAGGATCAGGTGGTTGTTTTGGGTGTGGTATTAGTTGATATTTTTAGAGAGACTTCCCACATAACCCTAATAAAAAGGGTAAGACACAAATCTCAGAGCCTACTATTGGTGATATGGGGCACAACATAGATGTACGCAGAGTCGAGAACTACTGGTAGAGCATCGTAGTATAGTTATTGAGACTATAGGTAACATTGAGGCATTCCTACCACCATTTTGTTTGTTTCTTCTTTCTTTTGATTCTTTTATTGCACCATCTTTAGTAGGGTGATGTAGGTTGGTGGCGCTTAGGTAAGGTCACAGTTGGGATGTGGAGATGACTTCTAGAGCTAAGATCTCTATAGACTCCTTAGTTAAGGAATGTGTGGTGGATTTGGGACCTTTCACCACTACCTCAGATCTTCGTATCCTTCCGTTGGGATCATATGCAGTCATCTTGGGTATGGAATGGTTGTCTACACATAGAGCCGTGAGTGGATTATTAGCAAAATATCATATCTTACACGATGATGATCTAGGAGTGGAGGCAAGGTGATAGTTGGGGTCGGGAGACCCGTTTCTATTTACACAATCTCCACTATACAAACTTAAAGCGGTGTGCGCGAGGGGTTGTCGGATGTATGTTATTACTTGATAAGTGATAGATCATAGGATGGGTCTAGTGGACCATCAAGTAGTTGATCATCCCATTTTGAGAGATTTTGTAGATGTCTTTCTAGGGGAGCTACCGAGGTTGATTTTCATATGGATCTGGTTCTTCGGGAGTAGAGCTTATCTCATGAGCACCTTATCGGATGACTACCCCTGAGCTCTACGAGCTCAAGTTACAACTTGAGGGCCTTCTAGAGAAGGGCCTAATTCATCCTAGCATATCCCCTTGGGGTGCGCCGTGATCTTTGTAAAGAAGGACGGATCCTTGTGGTTGTGTATTGATTACTTTATATTAAGCACATTTGAATAAGGTAACGATCAAGAATCTTTATTCCCTTCCACGCATTGATGATTTGTTTGATCGTATAAGGGAGCCACATATTTCTCTAAGATAGACATTAAGTCAGCTACCATCACCGAGGATTTTGGAGGCAAGACATTCATAAGACCACCTTCCATGTATGAGATATGGCCATTATGAGTTAAGAGTGGTAGATTTTGCTTTGACTAATGCCCCCACAATATTTATGAGTTTGGTGAGTGGGGTATTCAAGACTTTCTTAGATCACTTCATGCTCATCTTCCTTGATGACATTTTGAATTACTCACGTATGCGTGAGGAGCACGAGGGCACCTTCGCGGTTTCTTCAATGTCTTCAAGACTAGCATCTTTATGGGAACTTGGAAAAGTTTGCATTCTTTCGCAGAGGTGCAAAGATTTTGGATATGTCATTTCTAGGAATGGAATCACCATCAATTTTCCAAGATTAGAGCTATCATGGATTGGCTAGCACCCACTACCGTGAAAGAGGTGCGTAGCTTCATGAGACTAGCAGAGTTACTATAGGAGATTTGTTCAGACTTCTCTCGAATTGTGCACTTGCTCACTTCCCCTCAAAGTAAAGGGAATAAGTTTGTTTGGTTAGATAGGTGCATGCAAGCCTTCATGTAACTAAAGGAATGTCTTACTATAAGACCTATCCTTGCAAAGTGACATATCCAGAGCATGAGTTTTTCATTTGCATAGATGCTTCATTAGCGGGGCTTGGAGGTGTGCTTATTCGGGAGGGAAGAGTAACGGATTTTGAGTCTCGCAAACTCAAAGATTATGAGATTAATTATCCGACTCATGATTTTTAGCTTGTGGCAGTTTACACATGATTTGGTTCGATGGAGGAAATTTCTACTTGGTTAAAGATTCACACTCAGATAGATCACTTGAGTCTTCTCCACCTCTTCACACACCCCAATCTCAACACTCTTCAAAATGTTGGATGAAGTTGCTTTGTGAGTATGATATGGAGATAGAGCATGTGAAAGTGAAGGAGAATGTGGTGGTAGACGATCTTAGCAGATGACATGTGATTATGGCTACTTTGCGGTGGGCACACATTTTGCGGAGTAGGATTCTTGATTTTTCATCTTGATAGCTTCTACAATATAGATCAAGCATATCGAGTCCCCAGACCCCAGAGACCCTCTTGAGGGCAAGTTTGATGGTTTCTCACTAGACATAGATGGCCTTCTCGAGAACAGAGGTCAGATTTATGTTCCCAGAGACAAGGCTTTATGTAGGAGATTATGACAGAGGCACATCGTGTACCCTATTCAACCCATCCGGGGAGAAGAAGATGCACGTTACTTTGAGATAGTTGTATCACCGAAGAGGACTTCGCAGAGATGTGGCCCAGCTTCATGTCATGCTATTTAGAGTGCCAAAAAGTGAAGGCCAAGCATCAACATCAAGGTTGTTTTCTTTTTCCTCATGCTTATATCTTGAGTGGAAATAGGACACCATTTCCATAGACTTCATTATTGGCGCTACGGATTTCGAAGATATCACCATGAAGCCATCATGGTCATGGTTGATAAATTGACAATAGTGGCTCAATTTTCTTCGGTGAAGACCACTTATACAACTAGTGTAGTGGCATGAGTATATCTTGATGAGATTGTCAAGTTTCACGGATTCCACAAAAGATCATTAGTGACCGTGATCATTTGTACACTTCCCATTTTTGGACTACCATGCAAGATGCCCTCGAACAAAGATCAACTTCAGCACAACGTATCACCCTGAGATAGATGGCAAGACTAAGTGGGTGAATCATATTTTAGATGATATGCTTAGGATGTATGTGATGGATCAACATTCTAGATGGGAGGAGTACCTGTAATTTGTGGAGTTCGCATACAATAAATAGTTTTTAGAGTTCTATTGGCATGGTTCCTTTTCAAGATTTGTATGACAGAGAGCAGGATGCCTATTAGTTGGGATAGGTTAGAGGAAAGGGTTTCTCTTGGACCAGCTTTGTTGCAGGACATGGTTCAGCAGGTGGTTTTGATCAAACATAGATTACACAGGGAGGGAATAGAACAAGTAGAAGAAGTACACGATCAACATAGACTCGACTATTATTTTGATGTGGGCATGAAGGTGTTCCTTCATGTTAGGCCACATAAGTTCTCTATCCATTATGAAAAGGGTTCTAAGTTAGCTCCTAGATTCGTTGGTCCTTTTGAGATCTTAGAGTGTATCAGCCCTTTGGCCTACCATCTAAAGCATTGCCACCTATTTTGTCTCATACATAATGTTTTCACATTTCAGCTCTTAGGAGATATGTTTGCAGATCCTTCTCATGTGTTAGCTTAGACCTCATTGTAGGTGCAGGATTAGGGGCGAGGTGATAATGGAGCTCATTTGTATCCTAGATCGCAGGGGACATATATGATGAGACTGCACCTACATGGGAGGATGCTACTTTACTACGAGTTCAGTTTCCACATTTTTTCTAGTGACTTCCAGGAGGAAGTCGAGTCTAAGGGGAGGGGGATGTAGTGCCCACTTCCCTTTGACACCTTTTGATATTGATCATGATACTACTGATTATATTATGGACATGATTATGGACTTTATTATAGTATGATGTTAGATGTTAGATCATGGATTATTGTTGACTTGATTCAATTATGATGCATGATGATTATTAGAGACATTTTAGATATTGATGTTGATATACTTGTTTAACATGGTTATATTATGGATGTTGTTTGGACATGTGATATTTGGATATTGTGAATAGACCTAAAGATAGAAATTATTCGATGATGATATAGTTGTTGAGTAAAATTACAAATGATCTTGTTGTTTGGTTAGATGTTGTTGTGATCCATATATCTAGATGATTTTTAGAATTTTATTTATATTATTTTGGATGTTCTAATATGGCCACGAGGCCGAAGGAGGTATTTTGTTTCATGCGGGCTAAAATATCATAACAAATATCGGGGATTGAGACTAACCACATTGGATTTCTAGATGAATTCAACAAGGTCACCATGGCAACTTGTATTGTTTGTGTGTGGTTTTTTTGTTAGGGGTTCTCATGGCGGGAACCACCTTTAAATGTGACCAAGGGGTTATATGTATTTATTTATTTGACCCTTTGTTTAATGTTTGCATGTGTTTATTTTGTGATGCATTTTCCCCTTTCTTTATTTATTAAATGTTGTATTAATATTGTGGGTAAGCATGTTGTTAATTTAATTAATTAAAAGATATCATGAGAATGTAATTAATAGAGTTGTTGGTTATGATTTAAAGTGTTGAAAGAATGTGTAAGTAATGTGTAAGTGATTTTGTAAGTAATGTGTAAGTTTATTTTGGAGTGTGAAACACTTCATCTTCTTGAAATTCAAAATTGTTCTTGAGGCTTGTGGGACAAGTTAAACTTTTCCCATACCTCTTAAATTAATTTACCAACCATACCTATGGTTGAGGGTTGATTTTTTAAATTTTATAATGCATTTACATAAATCAAATTGTAAGTTTTAAGACTTCATTCTTGGGAGAATTCCTTGTTGTTTTGGGACCTCTTGATATTGGAGAATTTTTAAGATTGTTACATGCTTATTGTTTGGTGGATTTATTTTTTTTGGATAGTTTTCTTGGAAACAACTGTTGTTTGGAACTTGGGAAACTCCATCTTGGAGATGTAAGAGCTTGTCTCTTGAAATAATCTTCATTTATGAATGTAAATGGTATTGTGTGAATGTTTTGGCATGTATATGGGTTGTTGGATAGATGGCCTAGGAATGGTGTAGGAGAAGACTATGGGGTTTATTATCCGGGAGGCACAAGTGTGTTTTACGGAGGTATAAGGGTGGAGGGAGTTGGATTTGGGTTCCACCTTACAAAAAAAATAGCTTGCATTTCTTTACTCGTTATGGGGTGCCATAAGAGGTTGGGGAGGCATAAGAAAATGTGAGGAATAAGGGGTAATTTGGGAGGAATAAGTAATGTTAGTGTTTTGATATACTATATTTTGGCGGTTTGTAATTTAGGTGGTGATACCCATTTCCCTTTTGGGAGGCATAAGAAGAAACCCCCATAGTTTCTTTCTCCTTTGGCTTGCTTGATGGAGCCTCAATAATGTGTGTCATGATTTAATGTAGTTGTAAACTACTTTCTATTTTGGAATGTGTTTTTATTGTGACAATGTTGCTTTTGTGTTTTTATAAAGCTTGTTGTTGCTATGAATTGTATCACATTTTTATTACTTTGTGGTTGGGGCTTGGGGTCAATGAAGAAGGATGGATTCTCCTCTTCATTAGATGTCTTGGTTAGGTGGAGAGCGTTGCCTTTCCCTCGCTCTCGTGTGATCACAATTTGGAAGAATGAGAAATATGCATGTTGTTGTTCGAGCCGAGGAGGAACGATAGTTTAATAGTCCCTTATGAAATGAAATCTTATTATAACCTTTCCCACTTGAAGTAGATGAACTTGTATATGTTTTGTAATGGAAAGATGTTGCATTGGTTATGAAAGTGTAAATTGAAATGTGAAAAGACATACTCTCTTATGTTCTTTTGAAAGCAAGATATTGTGTTCGTATGATGAAATTAAACAATGAAAGAAGGAAGTTGTAAATTTTTCTTTTGGAATCAATAAAGGATTACATAATCTTCCTCAAATTTCATCATTTTATTGAATTTGATCACCTAGATGTGAGTTATAATTTCTTTTGAAAGAAAGAAACACGTATGAAGAAAATTAATACTCTATTTTGAAGTGCATGATTTGAAAAGAATAAAAGTTACAATCTTGTATTTATCAGTTGATTGAAGGAATGAAACCTATTTGAAACTAGAATGAAAAAATCATTTGTAAGGCAAGTAAAATAAGAACCATTGAGTTAAGTTTGTTGTTTCCATTTCGCTTCACATTAAACTCTACAACGCTTTACCGAAATGAATCGACCGAACCTATATTCAATAAAAAAACAATGAAACATTAAAATTGAACATGCTAGGCTATAAATGAATGCAATTAGACAAAATACTTAAGGGAGAATCCTTCAAACCTTGAAAAATGGGCTTAACCCTCTTAGAGTCATTTTATCATCAAGAGATGAAAAATTTCAAATTGCAAATCAATCACACAAATTGAATCCTGAAATCCTTCTTAAATCTATCTAAGAAAAATTCTCCATGTCTACTTGACATGTTGAGAGAGGAAGAATATCAAATTTAGAGAATTTTATAAGTTAAAATTTACCACTTGCATTGTATAAAGATCCTGCAAATCGTTTTCTTGAAATTTACTCCTTAAAATTTAACAAAATACAAATTTAATGAATCTTGTGTAAATATGATGTCAAGAGCTTCCGAGAAAGTCCTCGTTTGCCTAAAACCAAGTTCTCTATATCAAAATTTATCGGCCTTCTAAAGTTTTTCTTCATTTGGCTTAAAAATAATAATAATTGTAATCGTTAAAAAAAAAAATTGGGAAATTTTTTCTACATTTTCCCACCACCCTGCTAGAATGCAGCCAATAAGAGGCTCCCATGTGGTACCACATGGCACATTGTTGAGAGGGCGGATCCCTTTTTTTTGACTTAGCGTTAAAAAAAAATTGTGAAAATTTTCTAAATTTTCCCCGGCCCGTAGCCAATCGTCGGGAGCTACCACGTGGCATCGTGAGGCATCGACAGGGAAGTGGGTTCCTTTCTTCCCTTTACGTTTTTAAAAAAAATTGAGAAAATTTTATACATTTTTCCCACCGCCTGCCGCCGCGCCTTGCAGCCAATCAAAGCTTCCACGTGGCATCGCGAGGTGTCAACGGAGGCACGGGTGAATTTTACCCTTTTCGCCCTTTTGGGTGTTAAAATTATTTTATCCCCACCACCCCACTTTCCCCATGTTGGCTTAGGAGGCACCATGTGTCCCTTACGGACTCACAGAGTGCCGGTGTGAAGGTTGCTTTTCACCCCATGCAGAAATTTCAAAACGCCTCCCATGGCCCCACCGACCACCCACAGGGAAAATTTTCTCCCGCGGCCCGCAGACCCCGGTGGGGAAATGTTTCTCCCCATGGCCTGTCGATCCACCCCTGGGAAAAAAATTTCTCCCGGGCCCCAAGCCCCACTCTTGGGGAAATTTTTCACCCTAAGGCCCGTTGGCCCATAACTTTTGAAATACAAGGAGTTCGGTGGACTTCTTTATATCACTGGAAAGGTGAGGAAATTTCCTATCCAATGGGAATGGTTTAGGGAAATTTTGAATGCATTAATTTTGAGAAAAATCTAGTTGAATATTTAAATCTTGTTAGAGAGTGGGTATGGTGAGGAATTACCCTCTTAACCTAATTGAACCTTCTAACCCTAAATTTTAGACCTTGTGACCTCTAATAATTATTAACAAAAGAAAAGTATATTCTAGTAGATTAGAATTGATCTAGAACCTGTTAGTTACAACTGTTGTCTTGTAACCTAGTTGTAGACTCTTTTAAAAAAACTTATTCTGTAATTTTTCCTAACTAATCCTAGGTTGGTCTTGGGTCTCAAGTGGTATATTTTAGCGGGAGTTACACCTTCAATCAAATTATTCTCCTTAGTTCCCTTCATTATTTAGCACATGAAATCTATTTAAATAAAAAGGATCAAGAACAGGAAGAATTTCTAAAATTTCTTATAAAGTGTGGTATTTTATTAGAAAATACCATACTTTAAGGCTTATGTTGACCATCCACATAAGCCTAACATCAATGGATTTATTAGATATGTAAAAACTAAAATTTATCTATGCTCTTATTGTTTTTTCATTGATTTATTTTGGGATCAAGAGGACTATCAAATATTCCAAATGGATGGACCTTGGTTTTGATGTAATATTTGGATGTTCATTATTCCATGGTTTCTATATTTTTATCCAAATTCTCTATCTCATTGACTAAAATTCATGTATTGGTTCGAATCCCCAACTTGTTTTTGTGTTTCTATCCCACCTTAAAAAGGATAGGTAATTCTTTGGGCACCATCCATGATGAAAAAGTGATTAATGAAGGATTGAATAATATATTACACATTTGTGTGGATGTAGACCTTGATCCCTAGGTTTATCGGATAAATTGATACTCAAATGTTGTAGATTTAAACATATATATATACATTATATTCAGGAAAATTTTAGTGGTGAATATTCATTAATTCATGAATATTTAGGTTTTTGAAATTTCAAATTCATGAATTTTTAGGGTAGGAATTAAGACTAGGTCGCCAAAATTTTATAGGTACAAGTTAATTTTAAGGGTCAATTCATCATTCCCGTGAAATAGACATTCGCAATATTTTCCTCGCAGTTCTCACCGGCCGCAGAATACAATATGCTAAGTCCGTAAGCATTTTTTATGCTACTTTGGCATAACACATATATTACGTTGTCATCCGGTAGCATGAACTATGCTACTATCCGACAACATAACTATATGTTTTCGGCCAGTAGCATAAAATGGTAGCATTTTATATGCTATCGATCGACCACATAATAAATGTTGTCGCTTGGTAGCATATAAACAATCAACTTTCTAGTACCATTTAATAGTTATTTCATGATGTCTTCATATTCGCCATTCACGCCAAAGTCAATTTTCATAGATTTGCCAACAAATTTCTATGAATTTTTTTGCAAACGTCTTAAAATTTTCCTTCATTATAGTAAAATAAATTAACAATCTATGACATTACGTATGTTGAATCCTATGACATATTCAAGCTATGTGTTCCCAAAAAAATTTCAACCATGCAGAAAAAGAACAAATCCAATTATCAAAAGATGAAATGCTTTGGAACTAAAAGTTGATTCTAAAAATGATGGTTAGATGGACATAGTCAACATTCAACACAATTTAGAGATACTTATCTAGGCAAACCTTATTA
The DNA here is from genome assembly GCA_018340775.1 of Taxus wallichiana var. yunnanensis. Classification (NCBI taxonomy): domain Eukaryota; kingdom Viridiplantae; phylum Streptophyta; class Pinopsida; order Cupressales; family Taxaceae; genus Taxus; species Taxus wallichiana. The sequence goes on along the minus strand of CM031243.1, from coordinate 359,725,295 downwards.
TCATAAAAGGTTAGTGGACCTATAAATTTTGACAGAAAACATGAGAAAATGGCCTTTTGGTGGTTAACTCTTTGTGATTCACTATCGATGGTTCATGAAGGGGGCACCTTAATCCATAAAATTTAGAATCAAATAATGAGCTAGGGACGTAAACGATTCATAAATACTTGATCTCATATTATGCTCATAGATATAAGTATTCAAAGTTACAGATACTCACAATGGAACCCTCTCAAGGAAATGGAAAAGTTAAAACTAGGTGCAAAAATGAAATAATACTTTTGATTTGGGGAATTAGTCCATGTTCTTTTGGATCTTTCTAGTAACACTTTTGTGGTCCTATTGTTACTTGTTTGATTAAGTTTTATTTATCTAGATTAGTGTTTGTTATATGCATTCTTTACTAATTTATCATTTTATTTTATTCAAAACTTTTGGAGCCTTTTGAAAACCCTCACAATTTACTTAATCAAAAAATATTTAAAATACATATACAATATTATCAAAATCTAATGTATACTATAAATTACAATAGGAATCTCAAATGTTTAATTCTACATTTTATTTAGAGAATAGCCAACAACCTCCTTTATAAATAGACGCCTCCAAATAAGAGTTTAATATTCAAGAAAACATAACTAGCATCATTAATTAGAAGAATGTAACATCTTCACGTTAAAAAAATAATAGAGCTTTGTGTAAAGTAATTGCCAGACAATTCTCCTATAATACAAATGAGATTAACTAATATTGGGGTGATATCAGTTCCATGCCTTCTATAACTGAAAAGGAGGATTGCCTAGCAACTTTGCAGCACATAAAACAAACTGATAACTCTATCCAACTCCAATTCCTACTGATAATATGTATAAGAAAGGTAGATTTTTCATAAAGCATATCTTGCACGGGAAAGAAGCATATTTTAGGTACATTATTCAACAAATAAATCAATTAAATGTATATATCTGGGTGATCTTATTACAGGATTTTGAGGTGGTATGTCTTTACGAGGGAAAATCATATCCCTCACATACATTTGCATCATAGGTAAAAATTATTTTCCGAAACATCGCCGTTAGCAATATTTTTGTAAAACAAGGCATTATACTGGTTCAAACGTGAGCTTGCAGAAGGATGGTGGGCATGTGAATTGATGCACGGATTTCATTGGTTCAAGGAAGGGTGCAAAGTCGACCACAATGGTAAATCTTTTATGTTGGTTTGCGTGAACTACGAATGTGTGTGAGGGATAGCCACCGCAGCTTATGAGTGCTTCAAAGGACATACAAGAATATGAATTATTTTATTTTTATTGTTATTGTTGGAGATATTAATCCCAAATACCTAATTTATTTCACACCATTCACTCTATGTTTCTTGTATAGTCCTCATACACTACACAACAGGACAAATTTGTTTGTTTTGCTACAGGCAAATCTTCACTCCCAGATTTTCTACGCTGCAAAAGGACATAATAGTTAATGTATTTAATTCCTTTTTTTTAGCTTCCTCTTCTTGTTGGGTATACACGGTGGTCTGTGTAGTTTTTTTTGGAGTTGTATGAGAACAAAAAAACAGAAGTATGGTATGCATTTTGCTATTGTAACAGCTTGCAAAAATCATCAAAAAACAGAGCACTCTATTTTTTTCTTCTGGGTGTATACAAGAGCAGCAACTCTTAAATGTTTGATGTAAACTATGTCAATGGTTTGAATATATATATATATATATATATATATAAAATCAATTTGTTTTATTTCTAGTTATTGTTATACTCTCCACTTCCTTTAAATTCAACTGCTATCAAAGCCGGTTATAAGCTAAAGTTTTATCATATCCAAGGGTATCTTCAAACAAAGGTTTTAAGCAAGGTTTTCAAGGAAAGTTTATCTCAACAAGAGCATTTCAAGCAAAGGTTTTTCAAGAAGACAAAAGTTCTTCTTCATAGTCAACAATGGTAGCAAGCACACACTTGACAAACCCACAAATTCCCATTAAATGGTAAGAATTATGACTAATGGGAAATCATCATGAAAGCTTTGTTTTGTTCTCAAGATATTTGGGAGCTTGTTGAGAATGGATTTCCAAAGCCAGTGGATGCAAAACATTCAATGCATTGACACAAGTAGAGAAAGACTTGTTGAGGGATAATAGGAAGAAGGATTCAAAAGCTCTATTCTACATCTTTCAAGCAGTGCATGAGAGCATTTTTGAAGGATTCACACCCAAAGGACAATACATTTTTTTACATGACAACATAGAGGTCCATCCACGAACACACTAATAAGATTAGGGCCATCCACAATGAGATATTCTTGAGGATTATTTATTTTAAAAATACATCTTGCAATTCTTAGTTTACGTTTTCAAGGATGCTCAAGGTATGATTCATATAATTCATCTTACCAAGCTAAGTTTATTCTTTTTACACTGAGTAATCATCTTTAATCTTCTCTATTATGACATTCATTTGCTTAATTCGTTTGTTTAGAGAAAGGGGTAATTTAATTTCACAAGGCCATCTATTAACACTTACGCTACTAGAACTTGTTCATGCCCATATGACAACATGGGTTCACGTTCAACAACTTAAGAGAAAATTACGAGGTACCTTGGATAAAGTTAAAGGAAGAAGGTCAATTGAGTTCATCCTTGAGACATCATTAGTTCTTACTGAGGTTTAATAGGAGCTTGAGGTTTTATACGTAATTATTA